>CM060831.1:45992500-46230000 GCA_030762175.1 Metallyticus violacea
AAAAGAAAATTATGCATTGAATGTCTGTAAACAATAGTGCTATACAATGATAGGTCTGGAACTGCGTTTAGTAAAAATAATAAAACGGCAATGACAAGATTACTAGTTACTTGGATCCAAAATGGAAAGATATTTTCGAGTGAATACACCAAAAGTTTTCATTTTTTCTCGTTGAAATTAACCAGTTATCTCAATTGCATAAATTTGAGAACTAAAAAATTATTTTAGATGTTCGTATTATTCTGAAATATATAGAAGCGAGCCATTAAGAAATATTAATTTTCTTCATTAGATATGTGCATGGGGTGGACTTTTAATCAAAGCCTTCTTTATGTCTACCTCACTGGCGAATTCCATACAGCTAAAGCGTGTATATCTTAATGCTAATTGTGAGAATAATATTTAACGCAAAATGTAATCAGATTTTCAGTTTCCACATGCCTAGGAATTTGATTTCTGTATGCTGTCTAAATTGGTGTGCCATTTTATTAACTTTTTTTTTTTTTTTTTTTGGCCAAACTCAAAGTCTTTGGCGGAGTAGCTATGAGCTCTTTTGGTCCCCAACTGTATACAACGTAAATGCCGTTAATTCTGCATTCACTACTGCACTACACTAGTCTATACTACTATAGACATGATACAAACAGAACAATATTTCAGAATAACAATAAATAAAGCAATAGTTCATGGTAGAATAAATATTTTGGGATTCTTTCTACTGAAAAATAAGAATATGTATTCGAGCTTTTTCTTATAAGCATAGTTTGTTGTGCCTGTGGTATAGAAAACAACTAAATCTATTGTGATGTTTTCACTATATAGAAAGATAAGTACTAGTGTTTTTTCTAGTTTATAATTGCATCAGCAATTTCTGCATTAGTTGATTGAGGAATGTAATAAATAGGTATCGGAATTTCAAAGCACTAAAATCACAATGAGGCGGAATGAAGTTATGTTAGTACCGAACTGTAGACGACAGGTGAGAGGGACACAATAGATTACAAGCTACAAACCACCCTCCTCCCTTTCACCTGTATCTCATCAGTTCTTGTTTACCTGCCGAGTGGTGGCTGATGACTTGCTTTGTTTGTTTTTTTGGGTGTATAGCTAACTTAATATTAAGTACTCAAGAACCCCTATACCTAGTAATGAGCATCGCATATTCCTTTAGCATATAGTTGTCCAGAGGATTAATGAGAATTTAAATTATAGCTATTGATCTCCTAGGTATTTTTAAAGAAGTTGAGAAAGATGCGGATTTTCTTGACTCAGACATTATTTAGAACATGGTTGCTACAATGCTTTTAAAAATATCAATACACTACAATAGATGGTGAAATTGTGTATTTGAACCAATTATCAGCTTCTATTTATATTTCTAAACCAAACGCAAATTTTCAAACTCATGGGAAAGAAATTAGAACACAAGTGAGTACTTTGTACAAAATAATTTATTGGCTTAATGCATATTATATAAACATATATAACACTCTTATCCTAGTGTACTGGCAGTGTCGACTTTGAAATTATAGCCGTTGGTAGATAGTTGCTTTAGTACGGTCCTTCCAAGCGTCCCCTCTGCTGAGGTCCACCACGAGGATAACCTCCGGCACCAGAATCCTCATAACGGATTCTGGGCTTGAAACCATCAAGATCAGCCTCGTACTCCACGATCTGGAGACGGCCATCAGGAAGAAGTACGCGGTAGGAACCTTGAGCCTGTTCGTCTTGACGAGTTTCCTCCTGGGAGAATTCGGCGCCAGATTCAGCATCCTGCACTTCATAGGAGAATCCGTAGTTGGCTGGCTCCTACAAAAGGACAAAGGAATTTGAAGACGAGGAAAATACCATTCTTTATGAACGGTGTTTAACTCCATACAGAGATCTCCAAGGGTACTGACATACTTTTTTGTTATTGTCTCCAATAAAATGAAACTTGGTCCATAAGTCGATTAAGCACGGTAGGGAGAAAAAGACCACGTTTACCATCTCCCCAGGATATTTTACTCTATTAAAAAGTAGATATCTATGAGTGCATGATTTGCTTAAACTTTGTATATATTTAATGTTATAGTTTTGAAATTTCTATGGTTCATAATGCTCTAGGTCTTAGATTTTAAATTATTAAGATATCGAGATTACCAAATTTTGTTTATGAAGTACAGAATTTGACGATAGTGTGCTTGGTATACAGTGATGCATTAACATAAAATCTTAGAGTACATTTGCATACTCCAGTTTACTTACGGCCAAGTCGTCCTCGCGAGCAAGATTCCTTGCAGCGGCAGCATAACCACCATCAGCAGCGTAAATGGAGTTGGCAGCAGGAACTCCGTATTGAGTTGAGAGAGCACCCGATCTGCCTGAAGCGGAAGGAACGCCGTACTGAGTGGACAGGCCACTGCCGAAGGATCTGCTGGAGGCAGAAGGGGCTCCATATTGAGTGGACAGTCCACTGCCAAAGGATCTACTGGAGGCAGAAGGAGCGCCGTACTGAGTCGAAAGGGCACCACTGAAGGCTCTGTTTGAAGCAGCAGGGGCACCATACTGAGTAGAGGGTCCAGCGCCAAAGGCTCTGCTGAAAGGAGCGCCACCAAGACGGGCTCTAGAGGCGCCATTGAAGCTTGATGAAGCTGCAGGGGCACCATATCGTGCTGAAGGTGCGCTTGAACCGGAATAAGAGCCACCAAAGCGACTCAAAGCTCCAGAGGCACCGCTAATACGGCTTGAAGCGGCAGGAGCACCATACTGGCTCGATGGAGCATTAGCGAAAGAGCGGGCAGAGGCTGAGGGAGCGCCATATTGTGTTGAAGGAACTCCACCAAAGCGGGCTGATGCACCTCCAAACCTGCTTGTTGCCTCAGGTGCGCCATATTGAGGAGAAAGAGCTCCTCCGGCACGGTTTGCGATTATTGGAACACCGTATTGGCTATCAGGTGTTTGAGCTCCATTTTGATTGGGTGGCAAGTAAGAGTTTGGTACGGGAGGTTCTGCAAGGACTGCAGCAAGTGTCACACAGATGAGGAGAAACAGCGTCTGCATAAGAAAAGAGAAATCCCAAAAACTTAAACATTTTTTACTATTTATTATACACCTATGGAATGTAAAACAATTTGTGTGTTTGGATTCTTATATATTGCAGTATACGAGACGAAATTATAAACGAACAGGTCATATTTACAAAGAATAACTCTTGGATTGGATAAGATTTAAAAGCTGTAATATATTCATTCTCCTAAAGAATTTATAGTAAAGTAACTGACCATTAAGATTTAATAAAATGTATTAATGTATACGTGTTTATTATTTGGTTTATTTAAAGACGCTTTTTAACATCTCAAATCATCAGCGCCCCATTCAATTCAGGGCGTGAAACGGCTGATAAATTTTGCTCAGAAGTCCCTTTTTTCAGGCTTGAGGTTCTTTACTTCCCTTCCAAAGTGAGATTAGTACACATACAGATGTTTTACCGGGAAACTAATAAAAATATTAACTGATTATGAATCTTGTTCAAAAGTAAATGAACTATTCCTTTACTTAAAATATTTTTATGTCTCATATCATTTGCAAAAATCTTCAGAATGACGAGCAATGATGAGCTAAAATACTTTAATCCTACCATTACTTAATATTTGCCTTTTTAGAATAAGGTTATTTTTTGATTTTAGAGAAGACTGAAGCTCGTTTGCTAATTTTTTCATTAAGGCTTTTTATGACTGATCAATTGCTTTAATGGATTATTATTATTATTATTATTATTATTATTTATGTAAATTCCCAACTAGGAAATTTGTCCACATAAGGGGTCAAATTTGTGCAGGTAGGCACTCAACCACCTGAGTATAGAAGTAGAGACTATTTTTTTAATACTCCATATTCTATACACCAAGAACCATTAACCTGTTTCAGATACTTACGTTAGCCATTGCTGATTGTTGTGTTGCTTGTAGCTGGTAGCTTTAGTGAACTGAGATGTCGATAAGGAGTTTCATGAGCATTTATATACCGAAACCCGGGTGCCAAAACTGCTGACCCTGAAGGGTGGGGGCGAGAAAAACAAGTTCACACTTAGAGGTATTAAAACTGGATTACCTCTGGGACGACGCCACTATGGGCTGTGACGACCACACACACTCCCTTTTAGTTGCATCATCGGCTGAACGCATCGCAACTTTCATTGCCGCGTCTTGCAGACTCGCTCAGTGGCAAAAAATGGGAGCTGTTGACTGGACATATGCACGCGCAGCCTCTCTAACTCTTGCCCTAGAAGACCATTAATTTTACTGAGGATTTCATTTCGTCAGACCGTGAGATGTTCTAAATATTACTCCGTCTTTGCCCGCGTACCTTACCCCAGATTTTGCGACCCGGCCTTGACTGTGAGGTAAGATGCTTTTGTGCTAGGTATGGGCTGATGATGGGATTCTGAGTTACTTCAACGGGGTTTGTGCAATCGTATTGTAATAATGTCTACTATTATGGTAAGCTGTGAATAGAAACATATTCTTGTAGTGGTTGATTAGAGTTACAAAATAAATGCACCCTAAATTCGTTCTCATATTCTTCTGTCAGTTTCGTGTCTTGTGCTTATAGTAACTTCCATAAATTCTTCTAAAGTTTCACATTTTTATAATTAAGAAATATATTTGTGGTTTGTGAATGCGGGAACAAAGAGGACTAAATTCACTCCAAAGACCAAGGAAAATCCAATTTTAAAACCCTATCAGACACAATGAGCCAAGGAGGATTTAAAACTATATTTTCCTTTTTTATTTTAATTTTGGACCGATATTCAATCAGAGCGACCATCTAAAATTTCGGCGATCTGCCTTTTTGTTATTAACCAATGAAATGTATTGCTGTAAGGAGATTCTGAAACGATCAGGGCAGTTATTCCCTTGAACTTTACATTATATATTCTATATATACTACTATTTTCCGAATTTCTTCCTTTATTTGTTGTATGAGCATACTTCATACGAAATGCATCTTTTAATATGCTCTAATGACATGGTTTGAGGTACTTTGTTATTTTAATAAAAAAAAACAGACGCATAAAAATGGTTGTTTGAATAAAACGTCATCTTTAGCTGAATAATAAACGAACTTAAGCTGTTGTTTAAAACGTTTTACTTTATTAAATTCTTTTCCCTGGCATTCATTATATGTTCATTCATTATAGATTATGCTTTTATGGGCTAGACATGAAAAATATGATGATGAAGTTAAAGTATAAAGCGTTTACTCAGAAGGACTAAATGAATTCTCAAAGCAATATCACCATTTTTGTGTCTCCGAAACTGATCAAAGGATTTTTTCTGAGTTGTGATTAAACACAAAGCCCTGGGCTAAATTTAACTTTGACGATAAATCGGAATTTATCTAAATTAATTATATCTGTTTGTGTTCTATGAGAAATTAAATAGTGATGCCTGTCTCATTACTCTAAATTAAAGTTTAAAGGAGAAGAGAAACAAAAAAGAAATATTTTCATTTTCTCCATCCTTTAGGTAGAGTTCCGCAACTATTTATTTTCGTGGCACACTAAAATTATCCTAAGGCACATCAAACAACAAGCCCCTGAAAAACGTATGTTGGAGCACCTGTACGCTGTAGGTGTAATACTGCAATATAATGCAATAATTATTATGTTATAATATAATTATAAGAAATTAGATATACATTATTTATTCGCACTTGAGTTATTATATCTTTGCAATTCTCTCTCTGTCTATGGCACTATTCAGTTCATCTGAACCTCAAGCTTCCTGTGCTTGATTATTTATTTATGGAAAGTTTCCTGTGCAGATGCACCCTCTCCTCTTAGGAAAATATGCTTGTGATGGACAAGAGATCCTGTCTTTGTGTAGCAAATACTCTCCCAATTAATAAACGAACTATAAATAAATCACCTCCTCTTTGAAGAATATCAGTCCAGTGTCTTTCTTTCAGTTTAATCACACCTGTCACAAAATTTACAGTGGAAAGTATAAGCGCTAAATTTCACGAAAACAAAAGCATATAAGACACTACAACAAAAATAAAAAAGCAAACAAATAAAATATTTTGTTTATAGGGGTGAAAGGTTCATGACACACGTGTCGCTAGTTCAAAATAATCCACCAACTCATCAAACTCTGCCATATTCGTAATTCCATAAGTTCCCACCAGTCAAACTTATTGAAAAAGCAAGCGTAATCATATTTATAGACCTATTTTCGTAAAACGGAGAAATGTACATGTACATCTAAAGAAGGCAACAAATAAAAAATAAATTCTAATTGAACATATATCTATGTGAAATGTTTTATTGTTAAAAATTAATGTATTTTATTACAGGATCTTGTGAGATGTGAGATTGAGTGTTTCCGGAATCTGATTCACAATTATTCCAGTGTAATTTATTTTTACAACAGTTAAAAGTACTCAATATAGTGCTAACACAAAGTTAAATTTATTTATTGACTTTGTCTTCTAAACATTTTCCTTTAATGCCTCTCCCCTGTTAGTGATGACTCTATTGTCGAATATTTCATGAATTGTATGCAAGGGGAATTGGGCTGATGAGCCGTTGCAAGTCCTGCTGGAAAATCGCGGACCTACGTTCCCTCAGAAAATCTCCCAAGTATTCAGACTAATTTTCCGGAAAGGAATTCTAAGAATTATTAGGAGAGCGGCAAATTGTGGGGGTGAGAAAAGAGTTTGGCAGTATTCATAACAGCATTTGTGACATGGTTTTTAAATCATGGTTATTAAATACAGAGGGACGCGGACACAAGATAAAATTCATTTGCTATCAGGAACAATCGAAAACTCTGGAAAGTGGAACTAGGCATCTGGCATAAAAAGGAGATAGAAGGAATGGGAATGGGGTGGTTGTGGGAGATAGCATTAGAAACAGAAGAAATGTTTCGAGGAAAGTTAGGAGGGAATTAATTGATACTAATAGACAGGCAGTGTTCTAACCAAGTGTCACTGAAATTACAATCAGAACAAAAAGAGGCATGGGGAAGAGAGGTATATGTTACTGCAATATTAGGAGAAGAAAAAAAAAAACGGCAAGGTATGGCTTCGCCTAGAGAAAAAGAAAGCACAGAATATGACGTATGAAAGAATATGTTCTATGTGAGGTAAAAAGGACCATTGGGTACACCTTCTTGCAGATTGAGAAGCTCCAGAGTGCTAGAGGTCGCAGGTTTTCGTCGAAAACTTTGTGAGGTCAAAAAGAAGCAGGGAGGCATGTCTAAATTTAGTTTTCAATAAAAATAATTGGCAAGGGCCATGTAAATTTACTAGGAAGAAAACATGGTTACAGAGGATATAACACATAATGTACTTATATATATATATATTAAATTATGTATATCTCTTCTTTAGTGCCCTGTAATAATAAATTGAAGATGCTTATTAATTGCATACTTTTTCCGTCATGACTGGGGAAGGATTATTACCTAAACATTTTAATACATGACTTAATATTTGCATATGTATATGTATATATATATATATATATATATATGTAATCCTGTGTTTTTTCAACCTTTTTAATGTGTAAATAGGAGCACGAGCGATCTGGCTAGACCATGCACTGGACAAGTATTTAATTTATGTAACTGATAAAACATTAAATAAATAAATAAATACATGCATATACTACTACTCTACTACTACTACTACTACTACTACTACTAGTACTACTACTACTACTACTACTACTACTACTACTACTACTACTACTACTACTACTACTATCACGGAAAAAACGGTTCCAAAATTGTCTGCATATAACTATCCCTTTCAGCCCTTTTCTATATTTTTGTAATGCCTGTTTCTTTCCTTGTGTTGTGTAAGAATGACTTTTAACCTTTTTATTACTCATTCTAAATATGCATTTAAGAAATCATTAAAAACCCTGTGATTAACTCATTTCCTCTGAGGATAAACAATTATTACAAGAGGCGTGACTAACAAATAGGTAGTTTAGGTAACACGTCAATTTTTACAACTGCCAAAAATTACTGGTTGTTTTAGAGGTTAAACTTCACACCGGGATCCGGAATATCAGTTTTATTTCATTCTGGAGCAAGCAATTATGAAAATGAATATTTTCGTTGGAGGTTAAGGCCTTATTCACTTCTTCATTACCCCATATCATGGAGTTGATTGCTTGACCCTACACTTCTCTTCTGCCCCTATTCCCCAAGGACGAGCCTTTCATTTGTTACTTTATTACACGGAAGTGGGACGAGCAATATCCTAAACACCCACATGGCAGACTCTTGGAACCGAACACCAGTAATTACCTACTGAACTGATCCTCAAAGCTTTACAATAAAGAAAAGAAATCTCTAATTGCTTCTGGATTGCATTTTTATTTATTTGCTTTATTTACGAACGTTTTTTTAACATTTCAAATGATCGGAGTCCTATTCATTTCAGGGCCTGACACGGCCGATAAATTTTACTCAGAGACCTCTCCTTTCACGTTTGACGTTCTTTTATGTGACGTAAATCATGGGACCCATAGCTTTACTTCCCTTCCGAAGGAAGCGATTCTTATGATTTTTACGCCCGAAAAAATCCATCCACCCTACCCGGAATTGAACCCACGATCTTGGATCTACGAGAATGTATAGACTAGATCAACAGGACCGACCGGAAATGTAAATGCATTGCAAAATATCCTTCTTTTGTATTTTGTAAAGTATTTGATCCACTATCTACCTATATAGAACTCGGTTACTGAATGCATATTGACCTAAAATGAAACTAAGCAGAATTCAATTCTATTCAATCTTCTTCTCTTATGTGATTTTGCACTAAGTTTAAAAACATACAGCTTCTTTTTCTGTATCTTTCTCTCTCCCTTCCTCCCTCCCTTCCTCTCCTAAGAAATTTTATTGAAGAATGTGCACGTAAGTTCAGAAAGACGTCCTTTTGGTAAGTTTCCTTCTAATTAGTTTTCCCCTCGATACATACGGCCAAACTTTTAGGACACATTCCTCACACTAAGAAGAAGGAAATATGCTTTATGGACATGGGTTCGGAAACGCTTTATTTCCATGTTAGAACTCATTTTCTACATATATTCATAATACATTAATCACGGGAAACACACAGGAACAGAACGTACCAGCATACAACTTGAAACTCTTTCTTACATGAAATGTGAAATATGCCCTTCAACAGCGTTGATATATGCATCAATGCACCGTAGCTTGAATCCCGGATGCGCCAATATATCCATGAGAATTGTTTATTGTTTCACATCCTTCATCACAAGACTCTCTGCGTCTTGTACCGGATTCGATACATTAGAACTTTCAAATGCCCCTGCAAATAGCAAAGAAATAAATCTCATGTGTACCCTTCGTTCAAATGGAACACAAAACACTGGCGGTGAACTAAGAATTATAAGTTAACCAAAAACATTTCATGCAAGAAAGAGTTTCATGTGGTATGCTGATACGTTCTGTTCCTGTGTGTTTCCCATGATTAACGTATTATGAAGAGTTGTAAAACATGAGTTCTAACATGGAAATAAAACGTTGCCGGACTCATGTCGATATAACACATTTTCTTCTTCTACGTGCGAGGAATGTGTCCTGCTGCTTTTCCCTTCTCTTCTTTTGTATATAATAAATAATGATGTTTTTCGACAAAATACTTTACTCATATTCTTGATGATCATTCTCAAAACAAACCCCGTTCGATGCAATTCAGCTGTCCAAGCGTTTCTGCCAGTCTTCAAAACAAGCCGAAAACCATTTTTGACAGATTCTTCAGAATCGCCTCCGCAGGCTTCACCTTTGTTTCATATAGTGGAAAATGTCTTCCACGAAGGTATTTATTCAATTTGCAGAAAAAAGTCATAAGGGCATAAAAATTTCATAATAAAAATAAACTCAATAAACAACATAAACAAAACAAAATATTATTAAACTCTTCGGAGTATAGGGAGGCTGAGGGACACACTTCACAGTAATTTTTGTGAGATAATCAGCAACAAGATTTGCGACGTGGAGCAGTGCATTATCGTGGTGCAGCATCCAGTTTGTTGCACGGAAATGTGGTCTTTTGCCTGTGATGTGGCTTTGCAGAATTATTACAGTTGCGTGTTCAGGTACGGTATGCTTGAATTTAGAGAAATGAAATGATCATAGCTTTACCACTTTTCCTTTTTCCTTTCCGTTAGTGATGACGGAGATTTGCATGCTCAATACATCTTTAACAAAAGCGACGGATTTTGCTTCCATATAGCACAATTTGAAGATAGTTTAAAGAGGGAGACAATTGTAATGCATACTTCACCATTCTTTGTATGTGATTCGTGCAGCTCTTAAATATTTGGATATTTTTTACTTATAATTTGCTAGTATAATACAGCAATAGAAAATAAACTTTAGGAGACGTAGACGGCGTTGTAGTATTGAACTGGAACAGGCCATAAGATGAAGATGGCGTTAATAATCAGATCTATTCCTTAATATCTAATTCTTCCATATTCTTTATTATAAGTGTCGCATTTATCTCTGAAGCTCTTATTCTTTTCGCCAAATTTTTAAGTAGGTAACATGAATATTAGTTTACAAAATTTTAATTTTGTTTCTTTCCAAATGTATTTTGTATATAATTGTGTTTTATAAACTGATTTTTACTTTATTGGTATTCACTGTATCTTCACTGCATAGTAAATATTTAAAATGTAACTTACTCATTAATTATCAGCACGAAGTTTTACAGTTTAACGTTCTATAAATTTATTCTTTATATGTGTCATGAATAGCTTGTGTAAGTAAAGTGTATTTATTGACTGTTAGTTGAACGAGATCTATATTTTCAGATGGTTAAAGTTAACATTATCCATAAGTTGAGGTAGAAATAATGTCTCCTGGATATTCCAGTACCAGACTACTGGTGAGCTGGAGATAGATATATGTACTGAACAGTAAATTATTTATTTAAAATGAAGGTTTTATATAATTACGATATATTGTTTGTATAAGAATTTCTAATGTGTAACACATAGAAATTGACTAAGTTCAGAATTATTTTGTTATGTCTCTTAGCACATTTATAAAAACAACACAATATAATTCTATAATTATGTATTATCTATCAAATTCGGCTGAACATTAAATATTATTTTTATGATTTCAATATGTATTTTAAATTCCATCACTAATAAGAGAATGTATAAATGACATGTAGTCATTATAAATTGCTTCCATTTTCTTGTATGATTACTTGTGAGTAATAGAATATTTAAATAAAACTATTTTTCTTTCTCAAATCACATCTTTAACGCATATAATATAGATAATTCATGATAAGTGCCCGTTGACTCACTTTTGGATCAAATACTTCTTTTTTGGATAGATCCTGATTTTCTTTCAGAATGATTTCTGTTTCTTCTTAATTTGGAGTCGATGTTTAGCGAGCCTCTCTATTATTAATTGCCATATGCTTTTTTACTATTGCTATAGGCATTTATACTTTTTTGCCATATGCTTTATTAGAAACGCAATTGAAAATCGAATGGGTTATTCAGTTTTTGCCTTAAGTGCATACTACATGTGATGGCCTGACATTATTCCACGACTAATATAGGTTTTTAACTGTAAATTATTCGGCATTATTTGCAATGGGAAGTAATCGTAGCAGCAATTTTCTCACGATGAAACATAAGCTTGCATACATGTAATTGTCTTGCACAAGCTGTTATTGGGGAACCTTGACTTTACTTAAGAGAATGCAAACTACTTTAGAGCATGAATTCGTTTCGCGAAAGTCGATAGCACTTCAGCTCAAATTCATTTGCTGGTTAATAGAAACTACCAGCTGTTCTCTCTTGACTGTAGGTCCCTTTAAAGATCTCCAGTGGATTTAACTCAACCCTAATTAGCAGCTATGAATATTTTATTGTTGATCATTGTTGGTTCACAAACTTTAAAGATATAAATAGGAATAACGCATATTTATTTTTATTTTAATGTATCCTTATACAATATTAACAATCATAATGCATTAAAGTATATAAAATATTAATAATAACCAAAACAAATGATGGCACGCATTATTTGTTAATGTGAATTCCTGATAGTGCTACATTTCATCTGTAAGCTGTAATATTGTTTTCTAAAGGTTTCTATACTTGCTTCTTTTTAGATAAATGAATACAGATAATTAATTTATTTTTTCAAAAGTAAGTTGTAAATATTTTCATGGTATTCTTTGATAGTGTGGGAAAATCTAGCAGTTCGCTTACGAAAGACGCGTGTTGTAGTTAGGGCAGCTGTGATGTACACGAGTATTTCCGATTTACCTGTTTGAAAGCTCCCTCCGGAAGCCTTCAATGTTGTTCTAATTTACTGTTTATTTGTATCATCTTTCATTTTCTCTTGATTTATTGTTTGTAACAATACTATAAAAAGAAACATTAATGGTACTCTAATATGTCATGGATCTCTGGGTACCGCCACGGGTGGCCGAGGTCGTTAAAGCACGGACTCGTGAGCGGGAGGTCTGCGGTTCGAATCCCGCCAGGACCGTCCTCCCTGACTGGGGTTTTTTCCAGGTTTTCCTCAGTCTTCATAACTGGCAAATGCCGGGGAGGTACCTAAACTTAGGCCTGGAATGCTTCCTTCCTTAAAAAAAAAAAATCCTTTCACAATTTATCATTTCATCTCATGTATCATCAGTGTCACCGCCTGTGGTGCCTCTGTAGTGAAAATGGGCGTTAAACACTACTCAAAAAAAAAAAAAAAAGATCTCTGGGTGGGGTCCGCAAACCACAGTTTGAAAACCGCTGCTGTAAATGAATCTGCAAAGTGTGCTATGGAAGTAAATTTTTCTTTGTAGAAGGAATGTTAAAGCATAATAATTGTTTATCATTTTATCTCAATTAGTGCAAGTGCTAACACAAAAATGGAAAACAGAACGAAAATGTTTTAAAGCGCACAAGTTAAAAAATACTGTTAAATGCTTCAGAATAAGCCCGGATCAATGACGGTTATGTTCCAGTTCTAGAAATCCAGCATTAAGAGAGATCTGGTCTTACTCTGTCCCTACCCTTTGCTTAAATAAACCAATAAGTGCAAAAAGTAAATCAATTCTGTAACACGTAGATATACTAATACCTTTAACCTTCATGCCACACCTGTTCTCACCCGGGTTCAAGTTTGGAGGTCTAGCGGGACACATTATAACACTAAGATGCATGCCATTTGAGGTTGGGCATCATCTTGCTGAAGCATCATTTTCGGCGTTGATCAAGAGAGGGACAACTACTTGGTTGATTATCACGTTTATCTTCTGGCGATGTCTTCAATAAAAATAGCATTAAAATTTAGTATTTATGCATTAGATTACTGTAAGAAAATTATCCAATGACTAGTTGCCAAAATTCCATATTATTTAAAATAAATAACCATCCCTAGAAATGAATGACATTTAAATGTATCGTTGTGCCTTTTAATGTATATACTATAATAATATGTTTCCCTGCAAGGTCGTTATCGTTGAATAACTGAACCAGTGTGCTTCTAGACAAATTTACTTTTTTTTATTTCCAAAACTGAAGTGTATTTTTATTTACAAAGGAAATTCTAAGCATTGTTTACATAATATACACGAAAAGGTAAGAGTAATAGATTTCGATATAAGCTGGGAACAGCAAAGAGTACATTATTTTAATATTTGTCGATATGGGTTTCAAAACTTTTTTTCAGAAACAAATTAAACTCCATTTATTTTCAAACAACATTTCAAATTATATTTCTTGTAACTTAAAGGACATATTTACGGAGATGCAAGCTTTTGCTTGTATTATAGAACCATGAGAAATAATCACGTGATCTCGATTTTAAAGACGATAGTCTCCAGCAGAATAAATCCAGGCATTCAACAGCAAATGCGTCTGTCATTTCGAAATGAGGATAAATACGAACTAGTCTTATCTTGTTTTCCTTCATTTATGTTTAACTCAAATGTTTACAACACGATATTTGACAGTTCTCTCTATCAAAGGGTAAATTTGATTTCTAGCTATGAATTAACTAAAAAGAGCATTTATAGGTAAATATCCAATGACAAACAAAATTGTAATAAGAAATTAAGTTTTAGGAAGGATGTCTTATATCACTTAGGAATATACATAACATACTTGGGGGAAAATAGAATTTATAGAATAAATTTAACTTCTATATTTCTATAAGACAGAAAAAAACTTTGAAAAAATCATTAAGCAGTAGAAATGAAATATGCAAAAATGCAGCGTTCCTAGTTGTAATATATCACAGTGAGATGTGCAATGTTATTACTAAAGGTATATAAAATACTAAAATGAAAGTAAATAACTTAGATTTATTAAAAGTCGTTTTAGACTTGACCATATCAGAAATAAAGACATTCGGAGAGATTTACAGATAGGTCAGTTATGCGCAAACTAGAAATCTTAAAATAGATTATAAATAAACAAATAAACAAGTAATTAGGTCCATTACATAAACGTATTTATTGGTTACTCAGATTTCAAAGCAAGTTTTCTATTGCAAGCTTAAATGGAAAAGAAATTAAATACAGGCCCTACCCAAAGTATAAGGACACATGCATATATTGCAGTGTACGATGCATTATAAAAGGCACCGCTTCGACTTCGCTGGTTCTTTCAACGTGCAATTTAAACGAAGGTCAAATAATGCCAATTGAACCTCGTTTTTTTCTCTTTTTTCCAATTTTCTGTAAAGTGTCACTTTTTGATAAACAAGTATATAGTAGTAATATTATATTTATAAATGCTCCTTATATATGTACGTTTATTCTCGAAAAAATAACGTTTATATCCCATAAATTTTCATGGCTAAATCCCCACAAAGATTAAAAAAGGACATTGTTGCAATTTTTCTAAAAGTGAAGGAATGCCATAACTTATGAAAAATAATCACTTTTACACAATTATTTTTTAAATATACCTTTTAATAAGGTGATTTTTGACGTAACACAAAGCTGCTGGACAAAATAGTTTAAGAAAGAATATATTTAGTTGATATTGCAGGTGCCCTTAAACTTTTGGTAGGGACTGTACAAGCTTGCAAACGACGGTATGGGGTAGAAGAGGCTCTAAACTTTAACTGCAATATAGAGGAGATGTTTATTAAAAGCATATTAAAAGTTAAAGCTCATAACAAAAGTTTCCGTCCTTAAAATCAAACGCTGTTACCTTAATTAATGTTCAAAATATTTCTTTCTTCAATTTAAAGTTCCTTGTATTAAATATATTGACTTTAGTGATAGAAGAAACGATGGTAATGATAATGGTAAGTAATCTGGGATATGCATACTGTATGCAGATATAGCAGAGACAATGAAGCTATGAAGACAGCACCATCAACTTTCCTTTCACCAAATGGTGCCAAACATCCCTACCCTGAATGTAATTTCTGGAAGTAATAGGAACTATACCTAGGTCATCTTGAAATGATATGCATTAGCTTAACTCTTTGTTCAGCCGTTTAAATGGTCTCATGATGGAATACGTCAAGTGTTTCTTGAAGGTCCCTGTTGGCCAACACTGACAGAAGAGGGCTAGCCATGGCCTTAAGAGGAGTTCAAGAGGAGTTCTGATAATCTTAACTGGAAGGCCGCGCAGTTGATATTTCCACAATGGTTAATCTATTTTCCTCTTCTTTTTGTCTTCTTTATAGGTCTGTATCAAGAAGTTCCGGCTGTAAATGTCCGTATTCATTTTTCTAGTCCTGCCTTACTTTTACTTTCGTTTTCCTTGAAGCTGATCTAAGCAATAATAGTCTCTGTCATTATTTATTTATATTGTTTTCTGTAATTCGCGGTGATTTTATTTATTACTCCAATACAGTATTCATATATTCAAAGTTTGAATTGATTGTTGTCTTATAGCGTTTGATTGTATAATTGTTTTATTCCCTTGGTATGCAGAAGCTCTCTAAAATCTTTACAAGAATCTATGAAATCTAAAATGCCTGCCTGCACTCACCGCATGTCGTCCATCATACACTCCGCTTACAGCACAAATTTGTCCCTAAGGCATCTGTCTTATTGGTAATCTGAAGATGTTGTGCCGGAAGTCATTTAGAAATAGCACGAACGCTTTGAATATAATTTGAAAGTTCTTGTAGAGGTAAAATACTGAACTTCAGTTTTTCTGTAGGGCTCAATGGAGTAAGCGCAAGATTCACATCACGCTAGACAATAAACACTATGTTTGCAGTGCTTGCAGCAAGCTGCAATTTCAAAATGTTTTTGTCAATGTTGACAAGCAGCAATTGCCGCCTTCTATATTTATTTGTATTGTTATAAAATTTAATCAGCACATGAAATATTTTAAGCAATTGAATACGGGACCCTTTAAGCATTGCACAACAAGTTAGACCCAAGATCGCGGATCCAATCCCGGCCAGGGTCGATGTATTTTTTCGGGCGTAAAAATCATAACTGAGTATGATTTTCCTCAGAGGGAAGTAAAGCCATAGATCCCATGTCGTAGATTTACGGCACGTAAAACCTTAAGTCTGAAAGAGGACTTCTCTGAGCCATTTCACGCCCTGAATTGAAAGGGACGCTGATGACCTGAGATGTTAAAGAGCGACCGTAGAAAATAAATAAATAAATGAAATAACAACATGTCACAATGAATTTAAAATTAGTTTAGAAATCATCGATGAATGCAGAGCTACTATAAATATCGTGAAACTCGTGAAACCTTTTCCCACACCTTTCAAATTAAAAATGAAAAACCTTTCCGAATTGTCATTGGGGAATTACAAAAATAAACAAGACATAACTTTTTTAAAAATAATTTTATTTCTCAACTTAGCCTCCTTTCAAATCTATACACCTTTTTCAACATTTTCGAATTTGTTTCTTCAATCCATAAAATGCGAATTCTTCAGCTCTGCAAAATACGCATTTTCCTGCGACAACCTCTTAATTAGATGCGAGTTTATTTCCTGCTAGCCATTCTTAATATGGAGGTACTCCAAGAGAACCAACTTCTGAGCATAGTGAGGAAGAGCGTCTTTTATCGTTTTGATATCTCAATCGCTTGTGAGCTGGCACGTTATCGTGATGAAATATGCTTTTTGCTTTCCGCATTGAGGACGATTCTTCTTAATCACGTCGTTTAATTGCTTCTGTTGCTTTGCGTAATATTCGCTGTTTATGGTTTTGCGCTCTTATAAAAAGTTAAATGAAATTACGCCATGGAATTTCAAAACACAGCCTTCATCAGTCTTTTTGCTGAGGAGATTACTTTTGCCTTCTTCAGAGAGCTTTCTCCGGCTGCACCTCCTTCGTTTCTGGGGGACATTTTATCTTTAAAATAATGTTTTATTAATATACGAAAGTTGCATTCCTCTGTTTTGAACCCTTGTTTACAAATTTAAGAAGGGTAATGGTTCTCATAGATAACATAGATTAAGTCTTGTAATTATTTATAAACATATTCATCATCCCTCAACAGTCACCATGTTGCCAAGATAACGTTAAAAATAATCCAGTGCTACCACTTTTTGAGTTTACACAATCTTATTGAACAACCCTCGTAAAAACAATGATCGGCGAATTGCTTAAATTATATTCTTAGAAATTACAAATGCTTCCTGTAATTAACATACCAAAATCATAATATTTTCTCCACATTCGATTTAATTGGAATAAGAACCAGGTTTATGAAGTAACATGTTTATTTGGAGCCGTTGTTAAAGTAGAACCTTCCCAATCTAAAAAGCTTGTGCCTTAACTCATTAGGTGCTAAGAATATATTAACTCTATAAATTATTGCCTTATATCACTTTGCTATACCAAATGTAACCAATATCACGAAATTGCCATTTGTAAGTTCAAAAAAAAAAAAAAAAAACTTTCGAGACTTAACGCCTTCTGTCATAAAAGTAAACAGCAATAACAACAATATTGATAATGTTACTCAATAACTATAATAATTTTAAATCAAAAGAGAAAATAAAAAACAGTGTGCACGTTTGATATTTATCAAATGAGACTTTTAGGGCATTAAAATCCTCTCCAGTTATTGAAGGTATGAGTGCTGATAGTTTTACGGTAATTTAATTAAGGAATATTTGTTGTGGGGTTAATTATTTCGATACCGAACCAAATTAAATTACCTCGGAGACAGCTGTATGATTTGTGTTAGGCAATATAATTTCAGATGAACGAACTGACTTTTAATTTTATTATAAACGACTAAACAATCAAGGCTATATTAAGTTTGTGTGAAATAATTAATTAATTATAATTAATGAATTCAACGAACTGTGATAGGAATGAACGTTTACTTAGAATTAAAAATGCCAAACATGGACCACCTTCCTTTTAATTAATTAAAATATTTAAATTATAAAAAAAACATAGAATAAAGGAATTGAATGACCAGAATATTGTAAACGTTTGTCTACTAAACCAATAACATATAAAAGGGAAAGAGTCACGAATATATATGATAAAACCCCCCCTCCAAAAAAAACGATTTGTGTGATTAATCTGTCGAAAGAGACAGTGAGGTGAATTAGGGAAAGAAATTAAAAATATAATAGAGAATGTCGAAGGACAAAATGTGCTAAACTTTATAGAAGCCTAATGAATATGTGGGAAAAAAAATACCTAGATGTATGTAATAAAACACTTGTTAATAGTACATATAGCATGTAGCATTATATTTTGAAAAGTGAAGAAACAAAAAATTGGAGATAATAAAGATACCTGAAAAGTGGGGAAAGTTTCCAACAGAAAATGAGTACAAAATATCTTAAAACAAAACACTGCAAAAGTTACAAAACGCATAGACATTATTTAGGGAAATTAAAACAAAACGGATGAGAAAAGTTAAGAAACAAGATAATATTGACAGTATTTAAGAAAATGAGGAATGATGAACTTAAATTTTTGATTAGCAGTTGAAGTATAAAAAGGATTCAGCCACCTCAGTCTAGTGGTAGTGTTTTTGCCTACTAATCCGGAGGTTCGAATCCCTGCCAGATCAAGCTGTCTAGATAAGGTTTTTCGGAGTTTTTCCTTAACCTCAGAAGGTGAATGCCAGATATCTTTAAGGTGCCAAGGACTCCGAGCTTATTTGCATCATCATTAGTTCTTTCTTCCCTAATACTTATACCTATACTATTCATTTCACAATCTACAGATGTAGCGAGAATAAATAATACATTAAAAATAAAATAAAAGGATTAAGAACTCTTTGTACTAACAAACAGATATTTATTAACAAAATGTAGGTAACAGGTTTCAATTAAGTAATTATTTAATTCTAAAATTAGTATTAATTGTTGTCAGTTTAAAATTGACGTATTGATAATTTATCATTCTAAAGCGATGATCTTCATACAGTTATCGTCCTCAAGTCTTCTGAGAAACTGCCGACAGTTAAAGATAAGAACACGGGTTAGCTTTAGTTAAGAAATTACACATTTGTTTATGTAAAATATTCTTGACTAATAAATTCATTCAAATTACAGAAATAAAGAAATCGTGATGTTTGTTTAATTTTGTTATAACTTTACATTAAAGATCCATTTGATACGAAACTTCAACTATAGTAAGGAAGCTGCAATTGCCAACGTCGATTTTGACAGAGTAACGCCATCATTTTATGTACACGACAAACGATACCGGAGTCTCATGCAGATAAAAGGCAATTGGCCCTCTCACAAGAATTTCATCCTGTCTTGCACAAGCAGAATGCATTACTTTATTGATGTTTAGCCCTGGCGCAACGCATAAAGTTGATGTTACAATGATGCACGTTAATAACATAATTACACGCTAGATAACTGAACCACAGCGCCACATTGTAACACCTTTCCCAAACGATCTGTATTTAAATAGATCCTCCTACGTGATTAAACGAAGAGGTAAGTTTGCCCCAAGCAGCTTCTTTCTTTATTTCGTAGTCAGCACTTTAACGGTGACTTACACCAGCGTAACTTTGTGCAATAAACAAACCGGACGATTCGTGCTGCTTCACATACTAATATTCCAACATATAAACTACACGTTAGCAAATTGAGAATATACTTCGTGACAATGATTGAGATTTAGGCGTTTGATTGCTTTCAGGGTTTATGTTAAAATAACATAGAACTAAGAATTTCAGTACTGAAGTTTGGAGAGCGGCATAATTAATAAATTCCACATCGTTGCTAAAATTATTTAAAAAATAAAAATAGTTAATTTTATGATTTATACTTTACTTTGAAAGTATTGTCAAGGCATTGAAATATAAATTTCCTTTTGAAAATGAAACAATCGAAATTTAAATATTTTAATTTTGATCATTTTCAAGAGATTCAACGACTAAAACTTTGACGACGACATTCAAGTTAAAAAATTGAATAAATTAAAAATGAAGCTTTGAATTTAAAGCATTTTCTTTTTCATTAAACTGTGATAGCAGTAGTAATAATAGTAGTAATAGTGTAATAGTAGTAGTAGTAGTAGTAGTAGTAGTAGTAGTAGTAGCAGTAGTAGTAGAAGAGCAGCAGTAGTAGTAGTGGTGGTAGTAGTAATAGCAGTAGTAGTAGTAGTAGTAATAGTAGTAGTAATAGTAGTAGTAGTAGTAGTAGTAATAGTAGTAGTAATAGTAATAGTAGTAATAGCAGTAGCAGTACTAATAGTAGTAGTAATAGTAGTAGTAATAGTAATAGTAGTAATAGCAGTAGTAATAATAGTAGTATTAGTAGTAAAGTAGCAGTAGCAGCAGTAGTAGTAGTAGCAGTAGTAGTAGTAGTAGTAGTAGTAGTAGTAGAAGAGCAGCAGTAGTAGTAGTGGTAGTAGTAGTAGTAATAGTAGTAGTAGCAGTAGTAGTAGTTGTAGCAGCAGCAGTAATAGTAGTAGTAGTGTAGTAGCAGTAGTAGTAGTAGTAGTAGCAGCAGCAGTAATAGTAGTAGTAGTAGTAGTAGTAGTAGTACTAATAGCAGTAGCAGTAGAGTAGTAGTAGTAGTAGTAGTAGTAGTACTAATAGCAGTAGCAGTAGAGTAGTAGTAGTAGTAGAAGAGCAGCAGTAGTAGTAGTGGTAGTAGTAGTAGTAGTAATAGTAGTAGTAGTAGTAGCAGCAGCAGTAATAGTAGTAGTAGTGTAGTAGCAGTAGTAGTAGTAGCAGCAGCAGTAATAGTAGTAGTAGAGTAGTAGTAGTAGTAGTAGTAGTAGTAGTAGTAGTAGTTGTAGTAGTAGTAGTAGTAGTAGTAGTAGTAGTAGTAGTAGTACTAATAGTAGTAGCAGTAGAGTAGTAGTAGTAGTAGTAGTAGTAGTAGTAGTAGTAGTAGTATTAGTAGTAGTAGTAATAATAGTAGTAGTAGTATTAGTGGCAGCAGTAATAATAGTGTTTATTATTCCAGTAAAACACTAGGCATACATATTATGCACATCACAGTCGCGTGGGTCGCAAGACCGTTCATGCTCTTGTATAATACTTCAATTCTGAAATTAAAATCTAACAAAAGAAAACAACATTAACAAGAAAGCACTCACTCACCAACACACACACACACACACACACACACGCATATATGAAACACACACATACAATAATTCTGATGTTCATATAAATTTTCATATATTTAGTACAACATTTATAGAAAGTACATGCCCTTAACACAACGTATTTGATTTAAGAAAACGCCCAGGTTTAGCAGTTTTGTCTATTTATAATTAAGTTCCAACATGCCAGCCTCCTCTTACTGGAAGTCAAAAGTAATCCGGCATTAATTTAAATAACGGACGGGAACTTCTGAAAACTGGATCGAATTCGAGCCTCGGTTATTATTTGTATACCTTATGTATAAGTATATTACATTAAAAAAAAAAACTATTCGGCAAGAGCTAAACCTACGGTTTTCGAAAACACGGTCTGTCGGCTGATCCATTAGTTCCCTCTAGGCTAATACGTTAAATCAGTTAACCATGTTCAGCGAGATATTTTTATAGCATTAAAGTTTGAAAATTCTGATTATAAGCTAATGAAAAGCGGAATTTTCTCGCTAGCGAAGCATGATTGAAGACATTCTAAGGCTAACTTTATTCCCATTTCGCTTTAACACCGATTTATCTGCTTTTAATTTAAGCTACACTATCAACGTATGGCTCCGTTATTTTTTTTAATAGATCGTCTGCTCTTTCTCTTAAATTATTTGTTTAAGACTCCTCTACAATTTCTCAAACAGTGGTGTAGTTAATTAACAGCCTATTAGACTCAAATGAGAGAGAATCGTGGCTTGGTATGGTCTAGTGGTAACCATATTTGCGTCCTACATCTAGATCGCGGGTTCAATCCCGCCCAGGATCGGGCGAAAAAATCCTAAGTATGGCTTCCTTCGGAATGGAAGAAAAGCCGTGGGTCCCGTGTCGTACATTTACGGCACGAAAAAGAACTTCAAGTCTGAAAGAAGAGACCTCTGAACAAAATTTGTCAGCCAGTTCCGCTCTGAATTGAATGGGACGCTAATGACCTGAGATATTAAAGAGCGTCCATAAACAAAACAAATGAAATCGTGATTTGGTTGGGCCGAGTTCGAATGGGAGAACACCGGCACAGAAGCCCAAGATCCAAACATCGAGTTATGTCCGTGACCTCTGGCTGTGACTTCAAACCTTATTCTAAAATATATCTTGTTAAAAAATATATTTTATATAAATTAACCCTACGAGAGTTAATTATTAAATCTGGCCACAAGCAATTCTATTAATGTCTGTAATGGGTTTGCTTTATAGGTCTTCAGGGTATATATAGGTTGACTCAAATGGGTTAGACTTGTCGTTGTGCTCGTATAGGGTACGGTAGCTCAGATTGTAAGAATATCGGCACGGTAAGCTAAATATCCATTGCTGAATAATGCAATGAATGCCTTAGGCCAAAGAAGGAAAGGAAGGTCAGAACCACAAGAATTTGAAGAAGACAAATTGAGAAAAAAGACCTTGGAATATGAGAATAAAGATATATTGAGAAGAGTATGAAATTGTTATGAGCACTGGGATAGTTTTAAAATTTGTGAATAATTTATTAAACACATTAATATATTTCACTATCATCTAATGATTGTATTCATCCCTATACATTAATTGCCATAATTAACTAAAATAAACATTAAACATTCTCTAGGTAACCGAGATAAATACAAATGAAGAGAGGTTCATATACCCATGAGGATATGTTCTCATTGACATGTAACAAGCAACACTTAAAAACTAACTAAATCAAGAAACACTCTTGGATATTTGCTATTCTGTTCTTTTCAACCGTTCAGCAATAGCAAAATAAAGTTGTGATCAGGCTAGCAGTTAGAGAATCAAGTTCCATTCCCGGTCTCCCTCATGCCACTTCATTTCATTACGCTGGTTTTAATCGCAGAGTCAAAAGTACCAGATGAAGCAGGCTGGTGCTGTGTGCGACGTGGTGGTGGATTAGCGCTTTGGAAAGGTTGGTGTGGAAGCATACTTTTTTTAAATATTTGTCTCACAATGACACAAAATAACATGATCTGAATGAATTTGACTCTGCAAACAGGAAGAGGATATAAAGAGAGAACATTACAGAAATTTGAGTAAATAGGGTCACCAGAGCTAGATGATGATAAGCCGCATAAACAAGTGTCTGACTTTATCGAAGAGCTTACAATCACTCCTTCCGGGAAGGCAGAGAAATCAAAATAATTCTGGCTTGGTTGAGAGGAGAAAAATGGGTTCTTTCTCATAAAATATGCAAATTTAATACGAAACTTTATAAGCTACATCGAAAATATTTTTTAACCAAACAGGGAGCCTTAGCGATTAATATTAGGAAAAATATCTATACATTTGACTTCATCTTCATAAAAGAATTTTAATTTAATTCTTTTTTCAGGTGTTACAAGGAAAGCTTTCACAACAGTTTTGTAGGCATGTTGATCATGTTGATCAAATGAAACAATGTAATATTTCAAATATTTTAAACTTGTATATATCAGTCATAACTGTTCATTGGGACATGTTGGTATTTTGTAAAAAAAAATTATGATGCACGGTACATATAGGAAAATTGCATAATATTTGTGTTAATACCATGTTTTCTCCCTTAGCGCAAAATAATATATATCCTATAGGTTTTTGATAAATTGTAGCGATGAATTGTCTGTTGTGACCATATCTGCTTTACTTTACGTGATCCCCTGCATGCTCTAGTGATCCCAACAGACATAACCCCGGGATATAAACGCAAAGCAACCAGACCGCTTCTCGGCTTAGAGCTATACTCTCGAAACGCCACTCTGCTGTTTTATTAGGAAGGTTATGGCTTTCTTTTTATTATGTTGACTGTAAATGACTGGTAATCAGCCCTCCATACTTTGCCCATCTTGTGGTGCAATCCTAAACAGGTACATGCTCACAGATGTTATACTTGTTATTAGCTCTTGCAAGGCTCCTCGACAAGTCTGTAGTAATGTAACGTAATGAGCTCTGATATACCTACGGGCAAAAGAACATCCATTGGCTTAGCTTCAACTTTTTGTCCAGTCCTCCATTCTGTTATCGCCACATATATTAGACTTGCTCTAAATTAAATGGTAAATAAAGATATACAAGGCCATTTCATTAACAGCTCTGTGCATGAGAAAATTCTGAAGAATTCCCTTACTTGCAAGGTTTTCATTATTTGCTGATCCATATTATTTTTATGGTTTTAGGTTTAATTTTATTTAAGAACGTTCTTTAACATATGTTCATTAGTGTCCAATTCTATTCAGCGCGCGAAACATAAATTTTGTTCAGAGGACCTCTTCTTTCAAACTTAAGGTTCTTTTTCGGAACCAACAGCTTTACCACTCTTAAGAAGGACGCCGCACCTATGCTTTTTACACCCTAAAAAAAAAAAATATATCGACCCTGGCCGAGTTTGAATCGAAGACCTTGGGTAAACGAGGCAAGTAATGATTACTACTAGACCACCAAGACTTATTTGTATGGATATATTTATTCATTGCAATGGCGGTTTCTTCGGTAGCAGCCTTAAACACGACAGAAATATTAAAACACTATTAAAGATTACAAATAGTTATACAATAATTATGATAAAACAATAGTAACTCTAAAAGAGTGACAACAATGTGTGATAATGAATTAAGGAATGAATGGCGTCAAAACCAGGTTTGTAATATAAAGTAACTCTGTAACATTGTATTCTTTGACCTTATATTGACTTTCCAATTTACCAATTAGTCCTCCTGAATTTCTTCTCGGTGAGAAAACTACTAATAAATCTGCCGCAGATCAGTAGATGGTTGCTTTAAGAAAGAAAGTTTCTCGATGTTAATTTAATTCTATGAGTGGAACGAGAGAGAGAGTTGATGAAATCTCTGAAGCACTTATTCTATGTGAAAGATTATTGTGCCTCCGTTTGGGAAAATTAAAGAACCTACGGCATCACAAGTCCTACCTGCTAGCCGTCCACAAGGCCCATCACCAGTGAAACCGTATCACTTTGGAAACTAGAAGTGGAGTTAGTTCTGTGAGAACAAATGACTCTCGCTCTGTTCAGAAACTTGAGTGTGAAAGCGTCTTAATGACCACTTCTGTGTTTGGAAACCGGAGTGCCAAAAACCCTAAGAAGAAGTTCGCTTTTCACTGGGGAGTGTTTAGAACTCATGATCTTCGTCAGATTAGCGCCATCTGTTAAATGCAAATGAATAGCTGATGACATGAAATCTCCAAAATTTTGCTTAAAGTCACTACAAAATGCACTAAGATATTTGTTTCCGTCCAGTCTACAGTCGTAGCAATCAAGTACCCTAGGCAGCCGAGTTATCAAAATGATCTTGTTGGTTTCCTGTTGACAATTTTATGCAATTTTTTTTGCAAAAATATATAAGTAACTACATAACATTACTGAACAAGCATATGTACTTGTTTTCAGTATATTGTGCTTAAGGTGACCGGTGCCGTTAAACTTGTGAGCGGGAGGTTTGGGGTTTTATTCCCGCCTGACCCTCTTCTCTGATTGAGGTTTTTTCCTGGTTTTCCTCAATCCTCATAACTGGCAAATATTGGAGAGATACCTTAAAAATAAACCTGAAACGCGTCCTTCATTAAAAAAAAATCCTTTTCCACTTCATGTATCACCAGTCCTATGTTGCCTCAGTAGTAAAACGGGCGCTAAATACTATTCAATTTCAGATAACACCTTAATAAGGCATGACACCAGCTACAATCATTTAAGGTAACAATTAGTATTAAATATTATTATTTTAATTTTAATAGCACCTAAGCTGAAATATGACAGATGCATGACCCAATTCACCCTAAGATGACAGAGTGAATTGGGTCAGCGTTCAGGATAAAACGGATTGCATTTTATCTTTAATGTGCATATAATTTCAGCATAAATATTGGCAACATTAAACGGTTTTAACATTTAAGAATTTTAACAGAACACTTTAAACATACAAATATTCTTTTTTATTTAAGGCGCTAATAAAATTTAATGGTGCTGTTCCTTGCACCTCCCTTATATCTAGTCACTCAGTTTTCATGATGGAGTGTCTCTGTACTTTATCTGGCAAAATACACACATTGTGTTCTCTTGTTCTTGTGTGCTTTCTTCTTATTCCTCGTATTCCTCACTTTCTTGAGTTCTTTCGTCCTTAGAAGAGGCTTCTAGTTTTCTTTAACGAGGCATTTGTTTTCTTGACCACTTTGAAAACATAAAGTTCATACAATACGCAACATGACGCTGGATTCTTCACTCACGAAATGCCTGTTATCCTCATTTCTCGAACGTGACGTTTTCTGCTCATATTCACCCTTGTGACAAACAAATAAATAGAAATGCTTAATCCTATATGGAACACGTTTTTTTTTTGAATGGTTAAAAACGCCTGTTTTTACTGCTGAGGCTCCACAGGCAATGGACACTGATAATACAAGAAATGAAATGATATATTGGGAACGGATTTTTTAAGGAAAACGTTCCAGGCCTAAGTTTAGGGTACCTCCCCGGCATTTGCCATTTATGAGGACTGAGGAATACCTCAAAAAACCTCAGTCAGGGTGGACGGTCCTGGCGGGATTCGAATCCCAGACCTCCCGTTCACGGGTCCGCGTCTTAACGATCTCGGCCACCCGTGGCGGTATGTGGAACATTATAAAAACACTAAACCTATTTGCTCATAATTTACTGACCCACTTATGAGCGGAGAATTTGCGCCATCTGTGAGGAGGGGGATGGGCGGTTTCCCCACAATCAGGACTTTAATACACAGAGCTAAAACCATCACAGAACCAAAACATCTTGAGCTAAACCATCTTGGCGGCGTTTTAAGGCCAATGGATACAGCAACTAAGATAATGAACCATCTGTCCTAAACAAACAACATCTAACATATACTCAAAAAAAAAAAAAAAAAAAAAAACTAAAGACTTTTCTAACATACATAGAAGACGTGTAGCGTATTGTACGAGTATTAAAGAAAAAAGGCATACAATCCATAATCATATGAACTGTTAAATTAGGACAAATAATGCCAAAGACCCTAGGCACCCTTTTGACACTATGGACTTTTACAAAGTACCATGTGAATGTGACAAAATTTACATAGGCACGAACATTAAACAAATTGAAGTAACATCAGCGTCACCTTAAGACTTAATCAACCTCAACGATCTTCAATAGCAAAATGCGCCTTAAATGAATGCCATGGTATGCACTTTAATAAAACAGAAGTGGTTGCAAAAACACAGGATTTTCCAATCTAGCGAGGAGGGCGGTATTGGAAATACAACAACATCCAAACAACTTTAACAGAGACAGCACAAGGAAGCCAGTCCTTAGAAACAAACAGCTGCCCCTCCCTCCTCTCCACTTCCGTCACACGTGATATTGATCGACCTTCTAAAACCAGACAGAGACGGATCAATACAGTCGTCTTTTAGCAGTCAGGTGTTATCCACTGATGATGCCAACCGCAGTAACTGGTGAAAGCAATGGTAGCATATTAAACCATTGACTACGGCAAAACAGCCAGGAAGATTTTAACTGTTTTAATTTTAATACCGGCCGTGAAAGCCTAAGAAGTATTATAATTTAACAACCCAATTTTAGCATTCAGTTTAATAGCGACAGTAAACGAGCTCTCCGTTCGACTGCACTGCTTGAGTATGAGTTAAAAAAAGAACATATTAATTACATATTTGGATCAAGAGCGAAATAAAAATTTATAAATATCGCATGTAGACTCAATTTCCCTCTAAAAGACTTCAAAACACGTATATGATGTCAGAGCGGTTGCAGTTTTGTTTGAAACAAATAACACGAATAAGATTTTCGTCTGATAGATTCTGTAAATATTTCTGAGACATGTTCTACATCGAGTTAAGCGCATACTCGACACAAAGTTAATACGCCGTAGTCTTACGTTCTGCTGTAAATGACGGCGAACACAATGCTCCAATTTCCATTTTCTTAACATTTTCTGCCTTTTTACGATGCCGCATTTCAGTATTTTAGACACTCACGTCTTTAGTTCCGCTTAAATAACAATGCCTTATTATTAACGCCTCAGCGAAGAGCACAGAACTGTAATTGTGTATAAATGAACACTTACATAACAGCATGTTGCAAAGGCATCGGGAGTGCCTCAAGGTTCAGTACCTGCTTCTCTTACTTTTATTAGAAGCACCAAAGTCGAACTTTTTGCAGATAGTCGTATTATTTACAAAATATATAATTTAAAATAAAGTAATCACCGCCGGTATCCCAATGAACTTAAACCAATTATAACGGTGAAAAAGGAGTAGTATGAAAATAATTAGCAAGGTACTGTGGAGAATAAAGTCGAACACTTAAGAAGGAAATAACGTGGGGATAGTTCTGAACTATGGATTTAGCGGGAAGGAAATCTCTGAGTAGTTTAAAGAGTACGTAACAAGTAATCTTGGGTGAGAAACCAGATAAATGTGTAGTGAGAAAGCTTGGAGAACTCGTTTCACTAAGAGAACTTAGATAAAAGAGAAGGTTTAATTCACGGAAGGTTGTAATCCTATTTTATCCCATCAGATTTTCTTTTTATTTGGTTTATTTACGAACGCTCTTTAACATCTCAGGTGATCAGCGTCCCATTCTATTTAGGACGTGAAACGGCCGACAAATTTTGCTGAGAGACCTCTTTTTTCAGGCTTGAGGTTCTTTTTCGTGCCGTAAATGTATGACACGGAACCCACGGCTTTACTTCCCTTCCGAAGGAAGCCATACTTACGATTTTACGCCCGAAAAAATCCATTCATCCTGGCCAGGATTAAAGCACGATCTTGGGGCTAGAGGCAAGTATCACTAGATCACCAGGACCGACGGAGATAGGGTAAAGGGGCCTATATCATGGATCTTGACATGAAACAGTGGTCGGAAACAGCATGACTTAGACTGGGAGGCTGGAAGGTACACAAGTGAACACAGACAGAAGATGGTTGAACAAATTTTCTCCCGGATTTATTTTTTGACTTCCAATAGGCTGATGTTAGAACTTAATTGTAAGTAAACAGAACTGACTAAACCTGGAATTTTCTTAAATGAAATACGTAGTTTTAGGGACAAGAAAATTCTTTATACATTGTGCATAAACAATACGAAAATTTATGAATATCAAAATTATTGTATGTACGTACATCTGTCTCCTCGTGTGTGCACGCGCGCGCGTGTGTGTGCGTGTGTGTGAGAGAGAGAATGTTTTTGTTAATGTAGTTTTTTTTAATTAATTTCAGAAACGAAGTATTTTACAAGACCCATCGACTGTGTTGCCAATATATGCACACTTAGTTTAACTAGAATAATAAATACTACTACTTCTACTACTGTAACTATTTGTTTACATTGAAATCCTCATTTTCTTATGTGTCCATCTATCGACGCAATACGCAGTCAAGGCAGATGGCAGCTTTGTAAACAAGGTCATTGTCAGTACGACTGATGCTCTCTTGTCTATCGGAAGGAACCTCAAAACGAAGTCTTTCAAAATATTTCAGAAGCCGCAGATGTTGCTAATAGAACCAATGAGGTATGCCTTATTTTGTATATTTAACACTTTAGTTAACACGAAACATATTTTACGTTTGCAAGGTTAAGTTAGTGAAACCTTGCAGTGCAATTAGGCAGTTCCTTTTTAGAAGAGAAAGCTAGCTTTTAGCATGTGACTTTATGTGGGCATATATCTCTGCTAACGAGTTTTTTTTATACTTCTCAGCGGAACGCAATAAAGTTACAACCAGTTAAAAATGGTAGTTGTGGATTCTTCTAATAAGATATTTAAAGAACCAGAAGTGAGTGAGTGATGTTTCCAATAAACAAAGAAACGATCTTACTTATTTCCTCATTTAGGCAGTTTGTGTGTAAAAACCGCAAAAGACATTTCTAATCACTCAATCATTTTACGATGTGGAGGATTACTTTAATATCAATTCAAAATAAACTTCAGTGCATGCCCTTAGCACTTTAGTCATAAATTCATCTAGTCGTATGGCACGTTTTAAATTCTTAAACATCGCTGAATATGGGACCAGTAGAACGAAGCCTTGTGCGTTAGAAGTACGAGATAGAGGAAGGGCTTTAAAATGAACAACTCTATACGTTCTTTCGAAGTCTAACTTGACATTGCACGAGTATCAGAGTGTCGTAGATTTGTTCTGTATTTTGGGGGAATTTGTCTCTTATCATTTATAAACATTTTGCAAGTTGGCGCCGAAAACCTTTAAAATTTTATTGTTTACGTTCTTCATTTGATAAATACATTCTGCACTCACCGACAGTCCTATGATGAAGTTTTTTTTGATTGGTTTTATTTATGGACGCTCTTTAACATCTCAGGTCATCAGCATCCCACTCAATTCAGGGCGTGAAACGGCCGACAAATTTTGCTCAGAGGCCTCTCTTTTAGGCTTGAGGTTCTTTTTCGTGCCGTAAATGTACGACACGGGACCCACGGCTTTATTTTCCTTCCGAAGGAAGCCATACTTAGGATTTTACGCCCGAAAAAATCCATCGGTCCTGGCCGGGTTCGAACCCGCGATCTTGGGTGTAGGAGGCAAGTATGTATGCTGAAGTCACGCCTCCTTTCATGAACAGTAGCGGCGAAAACGGAACTCAATTCCAAATAGATGATTTTACCAGTATAGTTCGACAATTTCCGCAACGACAATGTTGGCCTGATAGGTAAGTTGGTTAGAGCGTCTTGCTATTAGTGAGAAGGTAATGCGTTCGAGCCGCTACAAAGGCTAACTTCTTTTTTAATGTTCATAATTTGTCTGCACTGTTCCAATATAATAAATATTACTTTTTATATTAAAACTTATAGTGTTAAAACTGCGCGTACGTTGCACATTTAGATTAGGTTAGATTAATTTAATATTTTTGAATGGTGTTTAACACCCGTTTTTACTACTGAACCACCACCGGCGGTATGTATATATATACTATTAATAGAGTAATAAAAACTTCTAAAAAGCACAAAAACTCATAAAAAACACTCAGAGTGCAATATAAAAAGGTTCACATAAAATTCCACACTAAAAACCGTAAAATTGAACACTAAAATCACACTATATTTCGAGCTTGGCTCTTGGTCACGTGATGAAAATGAACTCATTTTCATTTTCATCACGTGACCAAGAGCCAAGCTCGAAATATAGTGTGATTTTAGTGTTCAATTTTACGGTTTTTAGTGTGGAATTTTATGTGAACCTTTTTATATTGCACTCTGAGTGTTTTATATATATAAAACTTATAGCATTAAAGGCAAAAACGTTTGCTAGAGCTTAAGTTAAAAAAAATGTAATACTTATAGTGTTAAAGCAAAAGTACGCCATTTCCCCTTTGATTATTATTTACTTTACGTGTTACATTTCCACATTATAGTTTCCCATTTCATTTCGCCGTATAACGAATGTGAGTAGCTATTAAAATGCACCCAAAAAGTTAATTTTTTAAGTACTGCTGCTTGTTTTCGTGCGTTACGACTGTTCTATCCGCCTGCATTTGTTGCACACTACTTGGGCTCGGCTCTCTCCGTTGACGTCCGTGAAAGGAAGCGTGACTCCCGGGACAAAATCGTCTGTCTATATGGGTAAGTCATCACTCTCGCCAACTTAGTTCAACCAAAGGGATTCTTTAGTAAGCTCCCTATAAATATTCGGGATATTGATGATTTCAAAATACTTACGTACGCTGGTCATCCGAAAATCTTGTAAGTTTAGCGCAATTGAGCGCATTAATCACAATCAACAATCACAGAAATACGAATATTTATTCAGTTTGCTTTCTAAAATTGCCATTTCAATAATGCAACTAGTGGTTAGCAATTTTGAATATTAATTTAGGTACTTTCTGTTTACGCGCTTTTACATATTGAAATTTACTTTTGGTAACTTCGCTCTAACGTTTTCGTTTCTCGCTTTTGCATTACTTCACATGCTTTGTGCAATCCCAAATGTAAAATTATAAATGTAAGACCATGTAAAATGCTTAAAAACTAAAAGCAAGCCTTCCTGAAGCATAAAACAGCACAAGTTTACAGAATTTTTATGCTTTCTTCCACTGAACAAAACTAATTTTGCCATAATAACTAAGTATTAAAGAGTTTACTGTTTGCAGCCTAAACCTAACCTAACCTAACCTAACCTAACCTAACCTAACCACTAATTTGTAAATGCAATCAACTGGCACCATGAACCTAGAAAGTCGACTATTACATTTTTCAAAGGGGCATGTTTTACAAAATTGCTTATATGATGGCATTACGACAACAAACTTGTGGCGGACTCGAAAGTATACCTTACATTGGCGCGTAAGTAAAAGAAAAAAGAGAAGTAGAGATTGATAAAAATAAGCAGAGAAATGAGACGAAGAGAAAGACAGAGAGACGAAGTTTGAAGAGAATAAAGGAAACAACTTCTTATGATTTTGTTATTTATTTTTTCTTCTCTCTGCAACTTCCTTCCTTCCTTCCTTCCTTCCTTCCTTCCTTCCTTCCTTCCTTCCTTCCTTCCTTCCTTCCTTCCTTCCTTCCTTCCTTCCTTCCTTCCATTCTTATTTAGCTGCTTGATGGCAAGGCTCATAACCTTAATTTAGCAATCAAAATTCAGAATGATGCAGAAGAATACATATAAATAGCAAGAGGAACAAGCGCGTGCGGCATCTTGGGAAATGTGACGTCAGCGACCATAACAAGATGACATCCCTCTTAGAAACATTCACGAGCGAGGAGCAGTGAGCAACTATCCGTTTTCTTTTTTCTTTCTTTTTTCTTCTTTTCCTTTCTTTCTCTATTTCTCTTTGGAGGGGGGATTAGGGTAAGAAATCAACAGAGATTTTCATCGAAGAATGAAGAGGCAATATGGAGATTCGTGTGTGTCACTTCAGCAGGTCTATGAGTGGTACAGAAAGTTTAAAAGTGGAGTGTCAACTGTGAGTGATGCAGCTCGCTCTGGTCGACGACATATTGTGATTACGCCAGATACTATCGCAGACACTATCGATTGTGATATACGAGACAATCGATGAGGTGGGTGTAGAATTGAAGATCAATCTGGTCTGTGCACATTATCAACGACATTCTGCAGTATTGCAAAGTCTCCGCTAAGTGGGTACCAAAACAACTCACCCCTGAATTAAAATAACGTTATGTAGATGTTTGTGAAACACTGATACAGAGTCACGAAGTCAAAGGATGGTTTCTAAAGCGTATAGCCACTGGTAATGAATGCTGGATTCACTACTTCCAGCTGGAGAACAAGCGAGCCATCCAAGAGTAGTGGCATTCTTTGCCAAAAGCAAAAATAATTCCAGTGTCAGCCGGTAAAGTGATGCTCACGCTCTTCCGGAACTTTAAAGATTGAAACATGGAACATTAAATGCCCATAGGACACACTATTAATAGCGAGTTATATTGTGATCTGATAGAGAACCATTTGAAACCTGCAATCAGGTTGAAACATCAAGGTTTGTTCACAATTGGTTTACCCTTACAGCATGATAATGCAACACCTCACACAGCTAACTCAACGGCACAAAAATGGCAGATATTCATTTGGAGTGTATACCATATTGTACTTATTAATCGGACCAGGCGCCGTCCAATTATCACATCTTTTGACCACTCAAAGAGGTACTAGGCGGCAAGAAGTTCCGCATTGGCACGAGGTGAAAGACACAGTACATGGGGTGGTTAAGCAGTCAAAACAATTTTTTGGAATCCAAGCCTTAGTGAAAATAGGGAACACTTGCATTCAATTCCAATGTATATTAAGAATTAAAATGTTAAGATTACTTCCTGACTTAGTCTTATAGATCGAAATTTCACCTGGGGCTTAGTTGGAAATCTCTGATTTTTATTTAGCTAGGGCCTATATCACATTGTATAGATTTTAATCGTTTTGTAGTTTTGAAATATATTTGTTAAGACTTTAATGTCATCGACGAAGTTAATTACGATGGCGTAACTCAAATTTTTATTATTTGACTACTTTCAGAACCGAGGTAGTCACGTTCTGTATTGGACAATGCAATCTCCTTTCTGTGAAAGCCACATGTTGTATGAATGTGAGCAGTTAATGGCTGTTACCGCGAGAAGCCTCCTACCTAAATGTAAGTAATATACTAATACAACATGTGCTTTATTAATTGCATGATTGCTACTTAATGGAAGTATGCAGAGGTAAAGATAGAGAAAAGATATCAGAAAGAAAGAAAGAAAGAAAGATAACGGTTGTTTCCAGCCCACTAAAATCAGCCTTATTTACAGAATTATTGTGACTATTTCATTCATGTGACGTCATCTTAAAATCGATCAATGACACGAAACAAAAGTTTGAATTTTGACCAATCATTGCCGGATTAGAGAGTAAAATTAACGAAAAAATTTATCAAATCCGTTTAATCGCGCGACGTGCATTTGTTTACGGTCAGTGTAGCCAACGCTATACCTCCACTATATAATTCCTGAACACGCATTACCGACCAGTTTTGTTGGAGGCGCTGAGGAGCTATTGATAGCAACAAAACCATGGACTATCGACAATCATAACGCAAATTGGAGGGTTCTTCAAAGCATTTTAGTGATGCGTCAAATGTGCAAATTGATCTTATAACGAATTCTAAACTACAGAATACAAAGAAACATAGACACTGTATGTTATTTTTTTCCTAAGTTGGTATTATAAAATCGAACAGTAAGGATTGTAATAATCGATTTTTCATATATATATACATATATATCTTTATCTTTTATTCTTATTCTATTCATAGTTCTAAATCCGTATTTTGCTCTTCTCTATTGGCATTACTGAAATCGGCATTCTTCTGTGGCAAGATTGCTTGAGAAGGTTAAGTACAAATATACAGTTATAACACTTTTGTAAGATAAGTTTAGAGGAATTACAGTCCTAATAAATAGCTCTCGGGGGTTATGAGTTTCCCAGATATTAATTAATTAAAACTTCATATGAAAGAAACCGCCAATAGATTCCATTACTTTCACTTTATATTTTAATCAGCCATGAAAGATATAACATTGTTTCCTGGTAAAACTGACTTCTGTCAGTATAAATGATTCTAGTTTTGAATAAACTTATTGTTTGAATATATACTGTGCGCTGCATAGTCAGCTATGAAATAAGGTGTTTTTGTTTTTTTAATGGCGTTTAACGCCCGTTTTTACTACTGAGGCACCACAGGAGGTAGACGCTGATGATACATGAAATGAAATGATATATCGGGAAAGGATTTTTAAGGAAGGAAACTTTCCAGACCTAAGTTTGGGATAACTCCCCGGCATTTGCCATTTATGAGGACTGAGGAAAACTTGTAAAGAACCTCTGTCAGGGAGGACAGCTCTGATGGGATTCGAGCCCCAGACCTCCCGCTCACGAGTCCGCGCCTTAACGATCTCGGCCACCTTGGCGGTGAAACATGCTGGAAATGTTAGACATATTTAAGGGGATAATGTATAAACACTTACCTTATAAAGGCGATTTTCCATAACCAATCGAACGAAAGGTATACATATATTGAATTCGCCAGGGCTATTGTTATGACATACAGGTTATTTATCCGGCGGTGTTATGTCCTCAGTTCCGTAATTTTGTATGTCATGGCTCTTTCAATTTTTAACGTTTAACTCCTACCTTTAAATTGGACAAATTTCTTTGCAATAACAAATAAGAGGTTAGAAAATACTTGGAAATCGTGCAAGAGTAGCATTAGCATTATTTATATGTTTAGAGATTATAAATAGGTTATCTTGAATAAGATTTCGTCGTTCGTCCATTATAGTGATGTCACAAGTACAATTAGACTTGATTAGGCATGCGGAAAAAACATATGTACAAAGAATTTATGAGTAGAGAGGGAGTTAAAAATATGCATCTCAAGAATAGAAACAAATGGTCTTGGATTCTTCGTTGTGCTTCAGGTATTAACCCCAAAGCTACAAATGCTTTTAAAAAATAATTTATTATAGAAATTGATCATTACCGGGCAATTTTGCTTTGGTCGTTGGTTTAACTTAATTTAAACACCAAAGTGTTCGCCAACGTTACGATCACTGAAAGTGTCTATAGAGGCAGAGATACAGAACCGTTAGAAGTGGAAAGGGTAGGAGTATTGGAGAGTTGTGGCGCAGACGTTGTTTGTTGACCAGTGACGGATTTCAGGTCTTATTTATTTGTTTATATTATCTGTATGCTGCTCTATTTCTAAAGCCCCTCTTCTAGCAAGATTAAACTATCCTTTTGTTGCTGTAATTACTTCTGTTTATTTTCTAATTTCATTCCATGGCAGTTTTGAACGGCATGTCCAAAATCGCATATTGTTCTGGTTAATTAAGATATAAATGTCGCTTATGTTCCACGAATCGAGTTTTAATGGATCTTTCGGTCATGTATACTTTTCCACATTCGCATCATGCTTTATATATATCCTGTGGAGCTCAGGTAATCCCACGGGTCTTTCAGAACTAAATTTTTGTCCTATTTTTGGAGTATTTGTAAAAAGGTTTTATGTTGTTTTTCAAAACCCGAGAAGTTCTTAGCATGGGGTCTTATATAGATGGCAAGAAGATTTTAATTCGGTCTTTAAGATTTGGTGTAGAAGCTGCGGCTTTACGAGGTTCCAAGGCTCGATCAATTTTTTTCTTGCGGCAGCCATTTGCTTAACGATTCATTAGAGATGATTAAGCTAAGAATATTAAATTATTATATAAAATGTAAAGCATTATTTCAGCGAACAAATAATTGAAATTATAGTAAGGCAATCTTTCATAAAACTTATCTATTGTTCTCAAAACGACTTACCATTTAACAAATATCTGTGCACTCAATGACAATGCGTGATTTAATGGTTAGATTACTGTAGAGCCTGCTTATAACTGCGTCTATGATAATGTCATTGATTTACATGTCACTGGCTATAAACACATGTCACATCGCAACGTAGCTAAGATGTGGATCGAGGCGTCTAAGACACACTCAAAACACTTAGTGTCAAGCCGCCGAAGTCATAAATTTTTTGTATTTTTTAGTACTTTAACTTAAAAGAAAAGTTTAGGTTTGGCTTCATAGGTCCTGCAAAGCGTATCTTTAAACATGCATATTAAATCTTCAAAAGATGAGGAATGAACAAATCAAGGAGGAATGCATGTCCATACTGGTTCAGAGATGTTGGATAACCTCGTCTGTCATGACAGAACTAGTCTGACACATTGCAGAGCCTAGCCAGTTTATTGTAATCTTATTTCTTATATTTAGTTCATCTTTCCCAGGAAACACTACAGGCTATCATCTTTAACTGCGCGATTAAGCAGCTCATCAACATAAGAAGTTTTGTTTATCATTCGTTATGTTTACAGTTCATATAAGATATCACATTATACTTCGGGACCTTTGTACTTTTATTCTACTAGTTAAATGTTGGTTCACAATTCACAGGTGATACATGAATAAATACATTTAAATAAGCAATTATACGTAATTGAAGAACAACGTTCGTCTGTTTTAATCCAGTCTGGACTCGTTTAGCAGATACTTTATATTACAGTTAGGGTATTAAGTGCTTAAGTATATGATATATTTTCAAGTATGTGGCTCACAGAAGATTATTAACGCCAGAGAACAGAAGAAACTGGCAAAAGAAGCTGTGCTCTTCGTCTTTCGTTTATATTCTCTCACAACTGCCTTAGTGTAACTTCTGCACAGGGCCGCCTCTGTGGTCTTGTGGTTAAGGGTTTCTGTGGAGTACTTCCTGTTCTGAAAAAGAATTGCTAAGTATCTTTAAGTGTTGTTCATCCATCCATCGTCTCTTTAGATCATTGCTGTTATCAGGGATGTTAATATGTAATAAACAAATTGTTACCCTAAATAGAAATGACACCTGCTTAGAGGTTCGGAGTTTGTTGGCCCAAATGCCTAGGCAATTTGTGGTGAATCTAGGAGTCATTTTATTCCGGCATCATTTGGATACCTTTTGTACTGTCTTGTGAATAAGTGTCAATTGATATTGGCGTTTAAAAAGGGTGCAATTATGATAGGTGATATGTCCCAACTATAGCTTAACCTGAATCCGAGTCACAAAGAACCAAATAAAAATTTAGTTTCACTTTTTTAATTTCTAAACAAAATGTAGAAAAAAAATCTTAAGTGAATGCACATAGCTGTCCTGATGGGAATAAATATGACATGAATGCGAGCAATGGCGACGCAGATATTAAAAAAAAAAAAATAATGTAATTAATATTAGCAGAGAAGAAATAAATCATATTTAAGATATGTATAACATCAAATAAGTGTACCATTAGTGTAGTTTAGGTAAAGAAGTAGAGAATATTGTGACATTTATGAATATCTTACCTATTCAGAAATTGTGCGTCTGGAATAGACCAAGGTCGATTACTACAATTCGATTTGTATATGAATTTCAACCGAGAAAAATAAAAACAGAGTTTTCTTTTCATATTATAGGAGCACATTTTCATAATCATAAATAATTTAATTAATGGAATGACCTAAGAATAAGATTAACAATCACAGAGTTTAAAATAAATTGTATACACATTAATTAAATTAACAATTATTAAAAATAAATGAATTCTATTTTATTTAGGTACAATGAACATGAGGGAATTCGTAGACGAAGATATGGAGGCAGAATTTCGTATTTTGTTGGTTATTGCCTAATGATGGTCTTATCTTCAGGTAGGCTTAGTATTTATGGGAAAACAAAGTTGGCGAATCTGAGTATACAAATGCATGCGTAAAATGATTATGGTAAAAAATAAAGATACATTTACAGCGAAACACGGTTGTGAACATTTTGAATTAAATTTCTTATTACATTTCATTTCTAGACAATATGTCATAGAAGTGAATTAATCTTTTCTAAACCACCTATATGAACCGTAAACTCGTTTTAAATTAAAAGCACTGCATATTGTAAAAACGGATATCACGAAAAGTATCTTCATTATATCGCTTGATGCTACGAAATGCCTGCGTTTAATATTTTTTATTTTTTTGCTGGCTGTACCGTGACCTCGCACATATAAAACTCGCATGACATCCAGACCGGCTCTTATAAAGCAAAATTATCCCTTTGTCGTAATCGTGCACGGTCAGCTGTTGCCCATCTGCTTGTTTTTGGGGAGACTGGTAGGCGGAAAAAGTCTTAATTTGGCTAAATCCAGAAAAACGCATCCCTACCTACCACAAATAGTTCATAGACGGAATTTGACTTTATTAGTGTTAACAATAATTGCTCATTTCTTAGGAAACAACAAGAGATGGTTTCAGCTCCATAACCTTGCTTGCTGCTTCTGCAGAGCTAGTCATTCTTCACGTATTTACTAACCGTAACGATTACCTAATCTCCAGGCTGGTGGCCCGGTTATTTGGTTAGGCAAAATGGTTTTTATGGAACATTGGTTTCGAGATTAAAACGTCAAAGAAGCAAGCAAATGTCCTAACATCCGCGTAGAAAGCATGCAAATTCAATTTTGAAACCGTTTAGGACCCCACCTTATGATCCACAGACATAGCTTGCTTCTAATGAATTGGTATTTCCTGTTTTTGGCACTACAGGCCGCCTTCCGACATCAGGTTAGAGAATAGTATTGCAGGGTGGCATGTGATCAACATGTTCATACCCCACCTATGTCCGCTTCCGAAATTTAAAGACAGCACCCCTCTATCAGGCAGCTCCCGAATTGTCCTCATGAGACTGGGCCGACCCCGTTCCAAAACTTCCCTAATCAGAAAGTTCCTAAGCAGGAATAGGGGATCGAACCCATGCCTATCAGACAATACTGCCCACTAGACCAACAAGGGGGTTGAACTTATATCTAAAATTGATATTTTCCTTTTTGTTTCTTTTTATTTTTCCCAATTATTTTTATTATTTACCCAATGCCGCTAGTTAGAAAGCCACGAGAGTTCTGAGGCTTCGTCCTTAATTATATTTACGTTTAAATTGTCATTTTTCCTTAAGAAATATCTCTCGTATTCGTTGTCCTATTCTTCCACAAATTTCCACACGTTTTGCCTAGTTCCTTGCGTTTTTCATTCTGCCAATTTTACTTGGATAGGTATACTTAATTTTTTGTTGCGTTTTTCTTTCCTTCATAGACCCCCATCTTCCTATTCCTCCATTCACTCTCTTCATTCACTCATTCTTCAATTCCCTTATCCATCTATCTCTCCTCCGTTGCTTCCTACTTAAATAAGTAATTTTTAATTTGTTTCAAATTTTTTGTAACAGCTAATCATCAAAATACCTTTCGATATTCGAAATTGAGATAAATTAATCCTAAGATCCATTAGAATAGACGGTACAAGTGAAAAGTATAATATTTGAATACTCTTAACGTTTTTATTTTATATGTTTCAATAATGCTGTGAGCAGAAACAGTACCCATTTTTATTGCATTCCCTTGTTCTATGTTCTCTAAAACGGCAACATTTTCTTTCGTCACAATGGAGTTGATCTGTCGAGGAATATCCTTAGTATATTGCACACTCTTGAGGGGGGGGGGGGCTACAGGAAGAGACTATGTCCGATTCGAAAAATAGGAAGCATTCAGTGACACAGGGTTCTCAACGCCGCCTTCAGTTCCTGTTCAAGTTAATGCCATAAACAGGAACTGTGTTTGCTTGGACTGTGTGCTCTAATGGCTGAATGGGCAAAAACAGGTGTCTAGAAATAAGAATTAATGAAGTTCGAATCCTGTTATGCTGAAACTTTTATTTAGATTTTGCATGTAAATTACTGTGTAATATAGGGCAATACTGCAGCTTTTAATGAGCAGAATATATCTGAATTTTAACGTATTTATGCCCAAACACAAAAACGTAAACAAATTATCATCGTTTTCAAAATAATCGCCGCATTAACAACATTCTAAACTGAAAAAACATAAAGGATAATATAAATTGCCTTTATTTCACTGAAAAATAGTTATTAATTTCCTACTTATTTTGAAAACAAAGATTACTGTAGGGATTGTGTGAGTTAAATTTCTTAAACTTTTGCAATTTGAAGTTATATACATTATTTATGGCTGTAAAAGGTAAAAAACAATGCATACATGGGTAGGTTTCGAATTTTGGCAGTTCTCATTGCTAAGCAGATGCTTTTAACGGCTCGACTATCAGGGTATGTCTGCTATGGAGAACTTTATGAGACAGGTGATGACAGAATGAGGCTAAAGACTTAAAGACCCGCACGCAGACATGCTGTAAATAGAACGCTCAGCCGAACAGAACTTAAATTAACTTTTCGAACCTGGTGATTTTTTTTTTGTCTTAAGATATATATTGTTGTAATACATTTCTACCCAGTTGCAAATAATATTTTCAGTCATAACATTATTTTAATATATATTAACCAATCTTTAAGTACAGGGAAATGTGATTATATCAAATTGCTCTTTGCTGGCTTTGCGCTATCTGCAGATCTGAGATTACGTGCACCTTGGGCTTTTTCAGCTTCGGTGCAGTTTCAGTTGCGGGTAGCAGCCTTTAACTTCTCTACATCTCTGTAATAGCTTTTTAGTTATATGCTAGATATAGGTAGGCATGGAGATGCAGTTCTGTTTGGGACAGGTTGCATGTGGGTTCTCCTCAAGCTTTTCATTTACATGAAGACTTTAGATGCTGGCCAACTGCATTCGCGCCATTATAAAAATTCGAACTGTCACAAACACTAATTGGTTCTCAAATAATGAATAGTAAAGTAGATAATTGCCAGTTTTGTAAATGATTGTCACCAAACACTTAAACAAAAATAATAGAAGGTAATTTTAAAGTTTTCGAAATTACTATAGATGATAGTGAGTCTCAAACCTGAAGGAGCCATTCTAACATACCAATAACCTTGTTGTTATAGTCCCCTTTTGAGAAATAAAATTGCTTTAGTTTTAAAATAAAACTAATTAAAAGAAACAAACGCTATAAAATCATATCAAACTTCTGTGTCTTTCCTAATAACGACCGTCCATTAATACTCTGGCGAAGAGCTACTACATATAAACGAACTATGTGAAAACAGATACTTGTTGGAAAATAGAAAATATTGAATATCATACAGCAATATGGGGATGTTCACAAAAACACTACATGATTATAAACATATATATTTTCGCTCACAGTAGTTATATGTATATGAAACTGACATTATAAAAAGACATCTAAAATCTTTAGTGTCTACCTTACAGACAATCTATGCTCCATGTGTCATGCTGCAGACATCAAGACGACATTCCCACTTATGTTATACCACTCCAATATATCTGCTGGGATGTAGTCAATGGCAATGCCACAGAAATCAAATCCTTTTGAAGGGTCATCAGGTATTAATTACAATTTGTAAGGATACCTCCCAAAGAGTTCGTAGATTGTTGAACATGGTGGGTTTTGGGATGTTAACTACAGGCTAGCTCTACACACGGACTTCTTAGGACTGCGTTCAAACTTCTCTCGCATACGTTCCACAATTTCCGCTTTGAATGGCCTTTTCTTTGATCACATGTGCAGCCCTTCTGAACAAAATCTCTATACCAGCTCACAATAGTCTTTTCACTTGGTGCCTGATGTTGAAACAGCCGTCTGAAGGCACTCTGAACTCCAGCACTGGAGGCCGAGCTCGTTAAGGCGCAGATTCATGAAAGGAAGATCTGTGGTTTGATTCCAACCAGAATCGTCCTCCCTGATTGCGGATTTTTCCAGGTTTTCCTCAGTGAATGACAAATACCGGGGAGGTGCTCTAAACGTACGCCTGGAATGCTTTCTTCCTATAAAATTCCTTTCCCCAGTTTATTATTTCATTTTATGATCACCAGTGTCCACCACCTGTGATGCCTCAGTAGCTACAACAGGCGTTGAACAGCATTTAAAAAACTCTGAGTCCTAGATATTCAAAACACCCCAACTACAATCCAGTGGTCGTCATTAACTCACTGAATAACTCCAGAATTCAATGAATTGAAATGTAAAGATTCACTCAATTTGCTTCAATCTAACAATGCAACAAAAGACAAGAGAAAGAGCAATAGTCAATGTAAACAGTATTTTGGGGGCATGTTGTTTTCATCGGCAATTGTACAAAAAGGAATTCTTTGAACTCTTAAGAGTATAAATTTTGTAGTAAACGTGTTTATGAAATTATAACAATTTATAATTACGGATGTTTCTGTTATAAAGTTTTTGGTGCAGGTAATAGAACTGTATATCGAGACACAATTTACAGGTATTCTGCTTCATCATTTTCCTGGTATTTTCAAGTGAATCAAAATGTTTAAATGAAACCGAGAGAATTAAGAAGATATTCTCATTATGAATGGCCAAATCTGTCACATCAATCGAGTTAATGGAAAAGACGCCAGATTTACATTTTTAAGGAGCCCCAATTAAATGTGACTGTTGTTGGAGCTTGTACATTGACCATATATCTCACATTTGGGAGGGGTATGGAGGAAAAATTATCTAAACGACGAGTTCCACGATTGCTGACGTGATAAATAATAATTATAGTGCAAATTTCCAACAAAATTCAGCGCCTTTGTAAACATATTGCAGCAGAAATAAAGTAACTGTCAAAACAACAACCTATTTTGATACTAAACCGCCGAAGAAAGCGAATTTCTGAATGCTAAAATGATCCTGTTGTTGACTATCTTTCAATAGTACAAATATTTTTAGAAAGAGCTGTGTTAGTCATTTATCCAACTGAAGAAAACATGCGAGAAAATCCCGGACTTATCAAAATTTGTCGTAGTGATACAATGGTTGTCCCCACACAAGTAATTTCATTATGAAAATAAATGAACTGATTTGTATTTTTTGCCTCATCCGCCCCATTCACCTAATTTGATTCCATAAAATTTCTCGGTTTCCCCAAAGCTGAAATATTTCGTAGCATTAAGAGCTTTTTGACAAACTTTAAAAGCATAATAAAGAAGCATTTTGCAGATATTAAGGAAGCTGATTCCCTTGTTGTACCTGCTGTAGGCTTTGAAACATTATTGAACAATATTGCAAAATAGGAACAATTTCAAAAAAAAAAATTACTTTTTTGCAGTTCATTCCAAACTCTTTTTTCGAATTACGATCGCAGCATATCTCACTGTAGTAAACTGCCTGCACAATTAATTAATGTAGATATTCAATATGCACTTTTCATTTGACCATCCACATATTTACCATTCACTAATTTTGTTATTTTATTTGAAGAACAAAATATCTAAAAGAGCTATCAGACAATCTTAACCGAACGAGAGTTTAATTCATCTTCTTATATATATATATATATATATATAAATTAACACTAATAATAAAAGTAGATAAAGATAAAACACAGAGAAAGAGTCACACTTGAAATTGCTATATTTCGAACTACTGCAAGTTCTTCAATGGCAAGAAGCTAGACTTGCCATTGAAGAACTCGCAGTAGTTCGAAATATAGCAATTTCAAGTGTGACTCTTTCTCTGTGTTTTATCTTTATCTACTTTTATTATTAGTGTTAATTTGTTACATTGTTAATAGTGTTTCTTTATTTTTATGTTTCATATATATATCTTTGATGTTTGATTAAGGGTTTTTTATTTTATTTTCTGCTCATTGCTAATGAAGAAGAATAACAAACGGTCAAATGAAGCAAAGGACATAGAAATGGGTATAAATATACAAATAAAATTGAAAAAAATAGTAGTAAGCGTGAATTTACTAGTACCTTAACAATAAGGTTTCTGGCGCACTGGCGCACGGATAAGTGCTTTTATAATGCATTCATCTATTTTAAATAATATTCCTATTATTTTTATTTTTTGGTTTTTATATTACATATGAATAATGTATTTCTATTGTTTAGTGCCCTGTAATCGTACATTTAAAATGTTTATTAATTGAATAATTTTTTTCCTATCCTGGTTGTGAGAGGGGGTTATTTCCTAAACGTTTTAGTATATGACTTAGTGTCTGTATATATGTAATTATGTGTTTCTATGTTTTTGTAACATTTCTTGTGTAAAAATAGGAGCACGAGGCGTAAAAATCCTAAGTATGGCTTCCTTCTGAAGGGAAGTAAAGCCACAGGTCCCGTGTCGTACATTTACGGTACGAAAAAGAACCTCAAGCCTGAAAAAAGAAGCCTCTGAGCAAAATTTATGGGCCGTTTCACCCCCTGAATTGAAAGGGAGCTGATGACCTGAGATGTTAAATAGCGTCCGTATATATATATATATATATATACGAAAACAACAACTGTCTGGCTAGACAGTTTAATTTATATATCTTGTGAACCATTATTGAAATAAATACCTCTATTACAATGATAATACGCTAAATCAGTTTGATAAATGTAATGAGTTGACAGTTTAGTTACATGGTTCTTAACCTTTTTAAATCCTGTAATCATTTTCGAAGGATATCATGTCACAATTATTACTCACTAATAAAATGCTTATTAAAACTATATGAAAATTTAAAAAAATTAATTGATATAATTAAGCACATATTGAAAAATTATTAAAATGTAATCCTTTCTGTGGGCTCCTTACCACATCCGGAGATTTCGTGACCCACTTAAAGTCTCCTCAGCACCCAACTAATGGGTCGGAACCCATTGATAAACCCTAGTTTAATGGTTAATAGTCGAGGTGGGCATTTAAATGTACTATGAAGACGTTTAGTGGTATCTCGCGCGGTATGTTTTTCACATGGAGGCAAATCTTTTTATCCTGTGTAAGGCTTGTAGCTACAATATTTCCAGAACGTGTTAAACATCAAAACAGCATAGTTCGAAAAAGAGAATAACTAATATACTTGCAACAAAATAGAGTAAAGAAGAAAAAAAAACAACAATAAAAGGTGTGTAAGGGAGAAGAGAGATGATGAATTTAGCTTTACATCTTGGGAACACAAAGAAATGAATAGGTCGTTACGTGTTGTATGGGAAGCGTGCTGTTGTTCCATTCACTCGTACAGGCATAGGCGTGTTCTGGCTAAGATAAACAGGAGGTTTTTGTCCAGCATGAAGATGTTACTGCATGTATCCTGTTAACAGCATAACGTTAACCACATTTTATGTTAGCTTGACGCAGACGGCGGCACTCCCAAAGTGCTGTTTTTACAATGTTGCCATTAACAGTACGTCAAGTCCTCTTTGTGATGGTAATCTCAGTTATAGGTAGGGTTAGAATACACCTTTAAGATTAAAAGGTAACGCTTTTATTTATATATAACTGTTTATCCTTATTGAACGATTTTAAAAGTAAGTTTATTTTTACGAAAACCTGAATTTAATCGAGAATTACATTAAATATAACTCCTTTCAAAGATAAAAAAAATATTACTGGAATATCTTTTAAGTGGCTCTTGAGTTGAACTCAGAGTTTTTTGTTTTAGTTCTGTTTTTTATTTTATGTTTAGTTCGTCTTTTCTATTACAGAACGTTTTGTTGTAAAACATTTCACACCATGCACCAGAAGATTTATGATAATTACAATTTATTGCTACTTTCGTGTAGCATTTTAAACAATAAATATTTAATTTGGGTACCACAAACATTCATATTGAATGACTGATTGCAAAAACACTCTAAGTCACATTAAACTAATTCTAGAAAAGCTAAGATAAACATTATAACTGTTTTATTAATTAATATAATTGGACAAACTTTTAATTAAAGGACAAGTAACACCCTAAAAATAAATTGTCAAATAACATCAAATTTCTATAGTAAATATAGCGTAAAAGTGTTATCTTTAATGTGGACTTAGATTGTTTTTGCAATCAATAAAGAAAAAATATACACATTTTATTTTTAAAGCAAAATACGAGGAACGGAATTTGCTTCATATTATTCTTATGGCTCAGGAAGGTCCATCATAGGCCAAGTTAATATTTCTCACTAGTAGAACGAGTTATTGCCCCATAATACGGGCCAAGTTTTGATGGCCATTTTTCGTGCAACTGATATTACAGATATTCAACTGTTTATTTGTGTTATGTTGTTATGATACGCGCGAGGGATCACATCTCCGGAATCTCTTTCAGTACCGACATATTAAATGCTAACAGAGATCGGGTGTGGAAGTGAAAGTATATAATTTATTCCTTTATAATTAAAACACTTTCAGTTATTCTTAATAATATGAGATAAGATAACCAAATATATAATATTTGATGCAAGAACTAGGCAAGTTAAATTTTTCAAGTCTCAATAATTCACCATATAATAAAATCATGATAGACAATAAACTCATTTTTATTTACACATTATAAGTAAGCAGAAACTCCAATCAACTAAAAATGTATGACTTATAAGATATTTTTCTCTTTTATCAAAACTGAAAAGCAGTCAAAATATCAAGTTGCTCGATCATTACAAAAAACATGAATCATTAGAGATGCATTAAAGAACGCAATAGCAACAATGACGTGCCTAAGTCAAATAAGGACTTTTTATGAGAATTATTTTGATTGGTCTGTCCTGAAATAATCCAGTCATTTAAAATAAATTTAAAGCCGTTCCTACAACCTGCAGTTAGTGCGCGCGCATGTAGAGTTGCTCATGGTTGAGCTCATGTACCGTGACCGTCACATTCAACTTGATAGAATTCCATGAGAGGAATTTTGGTAAAACATTGTATCATTCAGATCTTTGGCGCTCAAGTTTGGCTTTCTGCGGATTCAGATTTGTCATCATTGAACGGGATTGGAGATTGTTATAAGTGATGTTGAAAATGATGCCCCTGAGTGGCAATACATTGCCGGCATCTACGCAGGAAATTGTTGTATATCATGGTAAAAGTCTTTCCGTTAATTCTATGAGGAGGAGAACTGCAGGGTGCTGGAAACGTTGGATGGTCTATTATTATTATTATTATTATTATTATTATTATTATTATTATTATTAAATTTTACACTTTTACCATAACAAAATTCAGCTGTGAAAGCCTGCGTCATAAATTCCTGTATTTCATCTAATTTTTCTTCCGTAAGAACTAGACGGCTCTGAACTCGTTTCTTGTCATTGAGAGATCCTGTCCCTTGTAACTTTTTAACAAGTTGTCGAACAGTTTCTCTATCTGACAGGATATTTTCTTGTGAAATCGCTTTCACTTCTCTGCAAGAATCTGTTTTCACATATGTAAAGGACATAAAAACCAGTTCTTCAAAACTGTCTTTATGTAGTAGCATACCTAACGAAGAACATTTTGCATACAAGTCATATATAATGAACTGTATAGCACATGAACGCACAACCATTCGTTGACATAATTTCAAGTTGGTACCTGCACATGCATTATAGGAATATTACAACTAGTTTCTCCCAGTACGCGCCCACGCTGTGCCGACCTTAACTCTAATAACTCGTGTATTAGTACAAAAGAGGCATTACTATATGAGTATTTAAAAGGGAAACGAAACGAAGTATGTTGATAAGGCGAAATCCCAAGGCATGTGGGTTGAAGGGGACATAAGCAGTATTGTAATAATTACGCTGTTGTGTTTTCTTCTAAATAATACATGGGAACTTAAGATTCAAATGTATATAAATTGCATTTCTTGTATTTACGCAGATGCTTTTTTTATTTATTTAATTTCCTTCTCGGTAAAAGCAACTCCACTCTGAAAGTAAGCAGAGTTCGCAAAACTGAGCATGTTAAAACCTTTACTAAAGATAAAGTACACTTAGTGTATAATTTAGCTCAGTTTGTGCTTATTTACGGAATTTTTATAGGATAATAAATTAATACTGCACTCTAGTTTACCTTACATTTAATACGGAATGGCTGGCTGCTCTGCAGGAATGTTACAGATTGTTGTGTCCCCCAAAGAAACACAATGTAAATATATCTGTAAGCACTTCAATACATGGACGAGAACATCTCACCGAAAAGCACGCTAGGCCAGTAGGTTCATAAATAACGGTCATTATGGGCAAGTGCAATGCGTGTCGGGATAAACTGTCTAAGCGTTAAAAGAGAAATGATTTAGGATGGTTGTTGCTCCATTACATCAATCTTGATCCTAGAGCCCGGTTTGATGATGAGACCTTATGTGCCAAGCACGTACATAAAAACATTTCTACAACAGTGATTTTAGCACGTAATTATAAGTGGTACACAACTTTAACCTAAAGAGGTCATAGTGCACGTAGAATACAAATAAGAAAACGAGAGTACATATAATATTAAATGATTAAAGATATTTACTGCAGTTTTTGCTGACATAAGTCAGTTGATAACGGATTAATGCTAAGCTGTGTTTAGATATTTCAACACTAAACTGGATTTAGGGAGGAAAAAACATACTTAAATCAAATATAAATAAATATTCATTCTCACATACCAGTTATAATTGATTCTTCACTTTACCTACTTTGTGACACCATCCTTTAATCATCAAGGATATAATGAATTACATTCTTCACTCGCCAGAGTAAACTACGCTCTGAATATTGAATTTATCTAGTTCTAACACTAATCTTAAATGTTTTATATCTAAACATTAAGAATTTGACAACTGCAGATCACTCATTAATATAGAAACTTAACCAATCTTCCTCAACACTCAGGGTCGGTCCTGGTGGTGTAGTGGTAACCATACTTGTCTCCTAAACCCAGGATCGCGGGTTCAAACCCGGCCAAGATCGGTGGAAGGGTGTAAAATCCTAAGTATGGTATCCTTCCGAAGGGAAGTAAAGCCGTGAGTCCCACGTCGTAAGTGAAAGTAATTGTTGTGCAATCCAATCTAGTTTGATATAAATGCTTTTGACGGTATTAAAGTCTGGTTAGAGGAATCTATTATGTGATCGATAGTCCATGTTGAACCTTACGAATAATAGTAATAATTAAAATTATAGTTCCTATGAATATTAAGTTTTCATTAAGTTCGTAGATTTACAGCACGAAAAAGAACCTCAAACATGAAAGAAGAGACCTCTGAGCAAAATTTATTGGCCGTTTCACGCCCTGAATTTAATGGGACGCTGATAACCTGAGATGCTAAAGAGTGTCCGTAAATAAATTAAATAAAAAAATTCACAGGCTTTATCTGTGTATTTTTATAGCATCGGAAGTCAATGTAACAATGTGCATTTTATTAACATTTAGTTGACACTCATCTGAGGATTGGTTTAAGTTTCTATTATTAATGAATGATCTACAGTTATCAAAATTCTTAATATATATAGTTGAGGTTTTATTCATAATTTTATGAGTTAATGAGGTTTTGAAGTAATTTTATTGCATTTTATTGATCACATCTGTATTGTTTTTCAATCTAACTTGAAAAATCCCATAGATAATCGCCGTTAGAATGAGATATTTCGGACATAAGCCTAACATTCTCACTGTAAACTTGACAAATATATCATTAATATCTCTCCCATGTTTATAGAACATATTTCATATATGGTGCCTGCATTCAAATCCAGACCAATCTGTGGAAAATTGAACTTCCTAATTAAAATACCCTTTTAATAATAATAAAATATAAAATAAATTATATAAAGACTTATTAGAATATAAAATAACTATGATTGGAAAGATATGAGTGCAAGTAACTTGTAACCAGAAAAAGAACACTATTTAATGTATATACTCAGGTTAAAAATTGTAGCTTTAATACTTCAACATATTATAGTAGTCGTATATTAAATAAAATAAGAAATAGCTGAACTGTCAGTTTCTTCGAATATCTAAAGAACAATGTAAACATTAAAAAAAGATATACTGACAAATCAGGAGTAATTAAATATAAACATAAAACTCTTTTCTGGCAATCGCTCATAAGGGAAGATAAACTGCTATTAATCGTAACATATTGAACTCGGGTTTGAACAAACAAACTCATACAGAAATCAGTTACAGATAATGTACTTAAATATAATTTTAATGGTAATATTAGCCTCTCCGTTAAGTGCCTCAGTTTCTCTCTAGAGACCTCGCTTCACTGGTCTTCTGCTACTCCAGTTGTACCTTGCATCGAATTGAAAATTGTATCAGAGGCCACATCTGGTCAGCTGCAGCGCATTACAGAAAAACGAATATCGCCGTTAAATTCAGACCTAAGTAAAAGTAAATGGCGTATAGCTGAATTTTGATGCGGTTTTGTTTGTTCGAATTCAAATGGAGCTCTATAATGAGCAACTAGACAGAAAGAACGACATCACTACTGAAATTAAGGGTAAGTAAATTGCCTATAACGAATTTTGGTGCATTTCCTTCCCTCCCCGAACCCGAGGGCTATTCTTAAAAGTGTCTAACAGTAAATGAACTACTAATTAGCCAATGATCTGACAACGTTGCCTAAAATTGTTGTTCCAGAGTTAAATATATTAACATCATATGATCTAGTGTGTTTCTGGAACAACTTTATTTGGGGGTAAAAGTTTTTCATTGAAGATACAGAAAAAGAGAACTCATGTGGGAAATTAATACACTGATGAATTCTTCTGGGGTTAGCCCTATTTAGCATATGTTAATATAAGTTACACTAACTGGTTTTTAGACCCAATGTTCAGGTAAAGGACAAACTATTTCAATACTGTACAAAACAACGTACTACTTAGGAAAGTGACATTTAGAAGTGATATAAAATTTCCTTGATGTTCAACCTACCACAGAAAAATATTTAACTATAAAGTAAGCTAAGGTTTTAATGTTTCAGACCTCTTTGAGCAGTTTTCCTGCCAAGACATTGATAAATTTACTGTTAAGGGATATTGGGACTGACGTTTAATTTATATAGTTATAAAATATTAATTTAAAACTTGGTATGCAGTATAATTATACCAAGAGTAAGTACTGTGAAAATTTTAATAACTTTATGATATGTTCTTTCAGAGATATACGTTTAGCTTACAAAACAATGCCACTTTTCAAAACCTTGCTTGCACCAATAATATTGAAGCATATTTCTTCTCATTTCTTATTAAAATGATTAGATTCAGCTATTTGTTTTGTGATCATTATTTCCAGAGATATTAATCTTGTTTCTCCTGAATAATTTTGGTAGGAAAACTAGCTATTTTTATATTATTTGTTTTTCCAGAAACTAATATTTAAAAGCAAAAAAAAAAAAATTAAATTAAATAAAACATATCTGCAGAGTATTCAATAAAATGTTTAGTGGAATTTCACCACATATGATGAACAAGGGATATTTTATATGTTCAAACATGTATAGTTGAAAAACTTGAATTTTCTGTAAATATGCTTTTAATATATTCTATATTATAGAATATATATGTTCTACAGTGTATATCTGGCCTCAAAACTGTCATACTAAGATTAAGGTTATTCATTAATATTTGTGTGTGAAAATAACAAAGAAGAATGGAGAAACTAGCAGTAAATATAAATAAAATACGTAACTGAACAGAAAAAATAATATATTAAAAATAAATTGCACAATTTTAAATTATTTGGAAGTTGTATTGAAAATTCTTGCTACTAGATGGCAACACAATGCCAAGTAGATCTGTTTGTAACACAAACAGAAAAATCACACCAAAAAGTGCATTTTGATAAAACTGTGGACTTGATCTGTTATACAAAGAAGTGCATACATTACATGTGCATACTGACCATTTAAAGTAATGCGCACCTAGCATTTGAAGTTTGCGCTGGGGCTTTGAAAAATAGTAAATGAAAATATTTATTCATTTGATCTCTAACGCTCACAAATATTTTATAGTATTAATTTAAAAATCTTAAATTTTGCCATTTTAGGTAAAATTCGGCCTTCGTGTCATTAATATATTATTTGTTCTGATGTTTCAATGTAATTATTAATTCTAAACATAGTAAGGTATACAAAATGTATAAATGACTTGAGTTAGTTATCCGACCAATGAAATAATTACTTAATAACAGAAACTATAGAGAAACGAGTAATTAGTTTTTAATAGAGGTAGAAACTTTTCAACGTTTTTAAGTAACAAAGGAAAAATATGCATTTGCTACTCGCTCTAGACAACGTTTCCCACCTAATATCAGCGGCACACAGTAGCAATGCATTACACTATATGGAAACAAAAGGTAGTGAATCGCTACTTAGTGTTGTTTCTGCAATATGCTGAAATGCTGTAGTATTATAGCTACTACACTCTTGCTCTTTTAATTTAAGTATATACATAAAATAGCGGGTTTTTTTCTGGTTTTATCCACTGCTACTTAATGTTCAAGCGCTGCAGGTATCTACATTTTGGCATGTCTTATAGAGACAGTGCACGCGGCAAGTTCGTGACCGGGGGTAACACATGTTGTTGCATGTAAAGAAATGGCTCCTAAACCACTTACTCACGTTTCAAACCGTGGTTAATTCAAAAACTGATTTAGCTGCAGGCAAGGCAGGCGCGTTTCATCTGCGATTAGTTCATTCATAAGCTGAATATATTTTAATTTGCTACGATAGCTAATTAGGTTTTTCCATAGAAGTAAGTTCATGCTTTCCCACGAGTGAACAACTCACTCGTGGCTTTATTTAGAAAAGCTGTACGCCTAGAGAAGGGAGGTTGAAGGGAGTACTTGACTGTCAGTGTGTGCAGCTGTGACCTGCCAGCTTCGTACCCAATTCATTCACGGGGAGAAACAAAACGAAGCCCCGATATAAAGGTAACTAAACATTAGACGTTCAAAATACTTAATATAAGACAATATATTATTATAGAGAAGAAAAAAAAAACACTGCTTTAGGTGTAGTTATACTTATAAACTCAAAATAAAAAAAAATCTTATGTAATTATGTCTATGAATGCTATTAGAAGGAATTCTAGATAGAAAGAGAACATCTGCTGTATGCATTTTAAGAATAATATACACACAATTTAAACGGCGTTGTGTAAAATTTCAGAAGCAAAATAATTACGGGAATAAATATGATAATACGTGGAGATTTGATCGCCAAAATGGAGACAATGCCTATACAAATGATTATGGGAACATGTGATGGAATAACAATTAAATAAACAGAATATGGTTCCCAGATCTTAATGAATAAACAAGTAGAAGCACTTGTTTAGCTTCGTGTAAAGGGACGAATAAGTTTACTTGGAGAGCCAGGGTAAACTGATTCATAGATAGTAATTAATATATTGCTATATTTCAACACTACGAAGTATAAAAAGTCACATAGATAAGGGGCATATGTTCCGATCAGTAACATGAGTTATTCCATTTAATGAATAAATAAATAAATTACACAGCTGTTCCTATTTTTTTCTGATCCTCCGCCAACAACTTTGGAAACATCCTATAGTGCGAACAGCTGACTTCAATGGGCATACATTCCTGTTCAAAATAGGTGCATGACAGTGTTTCTCTATGCCCTATATCAATTTGAGCAGAATGTTTTGCAACAACCTGTAGAATTGTAAAGTATAAACGTCCAGTACATTGTTAAAGTGCTTAATTGAATATACTATTTATAATTTTGTCTCTATACTTTAGCTTGTTTTTAGAAATAGATAGTTGTAATATAAAATAAATAAGAGAAACAATTAGCTGTGTAAATAATGAACTGTACGGATTTTAAATACATTCTTAAAATTGTTATTATAAGTATATATGCCCTTTCCTTGTGGACTGTGAAGTAAAATAATTTTGTTCAAAATAAGTGTTAACTTTAAAGCAATATCATTTAGCTATAGCGAACATCCATACATTATTTTGAATCTTAAATGACCATTATCTGTTATCAACATAACGGGATCATCTACTTTATCCTTTTTTACTGGCTAAGGAAAATTAAAGACGTAGAACATTAATTATTGGTTGTTGATTTTGTTTATTTAGGGACGCTCTTTAACATCTCAGGTCATCAGCATCAGGTCTTGAAACGGCCGACAAATTTTGCTCAGAGGCCTCTTCTTTCAGGCTTGAGGTTCTTTTCGTACTGTAATGTACGACACGGGACCCACGGCTTTACTTCCCTTCCGAAGGAAGCCATACTTAGGATTTTTACGCCAGATCCTGGCCAGATTTGAACCCGCGATCTTGGGTTTAGAAGACAAGTATGGTTACCACTACACCACCAGGACTAGAACATTAATGGAAACGCATATGTGTGTGTTTGCTAAAAGGAAATAAGGGTTTAGCAACATTTATAAAACATTTGTTATATCAGTTAATAATCAAAACCTTGAATTCAAATATGATATATTGAAGTCGTGTGCTACACATAAATAATTCAGTTTTACATCAAATAGTCTAAAAATTAAACAAGGAATCGCAACTGCCTATAATGAGCTTTTTAAACCTTTTACAAAGGTTAAAGGTTACTACGAAATTGCTTCAAATTAAGGAACAAAGAAAGCTATCTAAATGAATATGCAAACTTTGCATTCACCTACCAGGAAAAATTACTTAATACAATTAGCAGAATAATTCACTTATGTGATGTCATGATAAAATCGACCAATGAAACGAAAAAAAATTTTGAATTTTGATCAATCATAGCCCGACATCACAGTGAAACTGCCACGGGTACCTGAGGTCGTTAAGGCGGGAACTCGTGAGCGGGAGATCTGGAGTTTGTATCCTACCGGGACCATCATTCCCGACTGAAGTTTTTCCAGGTTTTCCTCAGATGTATTTATAAGGAAGGAAACTGGGACATTTTCTTCCTTATATATATATAAACGTTCCCAATATATCATTTCATCTCATGTATCACCAGTGTTCACCGCCTGTGGTGCTGCAGTAGTGAAAACGGGTATTAAACACCATTAAAAAATCACAGGGAAATTATCAAAAGTTTTATCAAATCTGTTTTATCACGCGACGTGCATTTGTCTTTGGTCAGTATAGCCAACTCTATACCCCTACTATATAATTCCTGAGCACGCATTACTGACCACATTACTGTGTTTTCAGTATTGTAAATTTAACTAACCTAACGTGTATTTACTCAAGCAATTGTTTTTGTTTATTTTTCCAAACAGTCTGAAATCATTTTATAAATTATGTAATAATGTCAGACTAAGCACCATAAATCTTAATAAACACGTTGTTCAGAATGGTAAAATGTTTTCCCTGTTTTGTTTTTCTCAGTTGGTATTAGTAAGTCGAACACAAAAGAAGGCTAACGAATGGCAATTGTGTAAATCTGGAAATTAGTATTGTAGGGGAATTTTTTGTACAGAAAATAGAATGAAACAATTTATTCAGGATAATAAAACGGACGTGACCATATGTAGGAACTGCATAGGTACTTCCACTTTTGAATATATTCTTTCACGTACGGAGATTATATATTTGGTTTATGAATATGCTGAATATGTTATAAAATAGGTATATGGGTTCCGTAGCGTAGATTGTTATTCTTCTGAGAAACTGCCTCCTCCAAGTTTAACATAATAGAGCTAAAGCTCCTTAGGTTGCTCATAATTACAGATTACAACAGTGCTTAGAAACAATGGAGGAATATTTCCAGACTTCCTGCTTTGAATGTTTATAGCACCACACGTGTTAAAACTTCAGTTCTGTTGCGAGAGATACTCCGATGTAATTTTAGAGCAAAAGATGAAGAGTATTATGAAAGGATAGTCTGTAATTTCAGAAGAACGTTAAGTGGTGTAATTGTTATTCGTAGTATTATCCCCAACTGTCACTTATGTGTGGGCAGGGTCCAACTCACTGAAAATGAAGCATGTTTTACCACTACGAGCGACTTTTTCTGAAACGACACTGTTATTGTAACAACACTTGTTTACTCAAGCGTAGTTATTTCTTTTTATTTATTCATATATATGTTGCTTCTTTCTTATTGTCTATTTATTTCTTCCATTAGTTAGGAAAATGCTCATGGAGCATGTTTTACGATGGGGGACGACTGTCTGCGCTTGGATATAGCTAGTTAGTATCAAGTTCTCATCTGAGGCTTTCATTAAGACTGCAGTATTGACAGGTGGCAAATCCCTATCATTAGGTAGAATTTACAATAACTTTACGGCACTCACCATAGTGATGTTATAATAACCGAGAAACTCGTTGAAAGACTTGAGCGGTCATATGCTAGGATAAAATTTCTCCCGGATCCGTTTGACTTTCAATAGACTAAGACTGGCATGTTGGGACTTAATTTAAATATATAAAACTGGTTAAACCTGGGAATTTTCTATAATGAAATACGTGGTTTTAGGGACAAGAATTTGCTATAAACATTTTACATAAATAGTAGGAAAAAATTGCATGAATATCAGAATTAATGTATGTATATCTGTTCCATGTGTGTATGCGAGTGCTTTCTTATTAAAATTGTTGTTTTCCTTTACTAGAATTAATTTTATAAATTTAAGTATTTTACAAGAGCATGAACGGTCTTGCGACCCATGCGACTGTGATGTGCAATAAATGTGTACAACCAGAATAATAAATACTACTACTACTACTATTGCACTACTACTACTACTACTACTACTACTACTACTACTACTACTACTACAACTACTACTACTACTACTACCACTACTACTACTACTACCAACAACTACTACTACTACTACTACTATTACTACTACTACTACTACTACAACTACTACTACTACTACTACTACTACTACCACTACTACTGTACTACTACTATTACTACCACTACTACAACTACTACTACTACTACTACTACTACTACTACTACCACTACTACAACTACTTCTACTACTACTACTACTACTACTACTACTACTACCACCATTACTACTACTACTACTACTACTACTACTACTACTACTACTACTACCACTACTACTACTATTACTGCTATTACTGTGCTGCTGCTACTATTACTGGTACTACTACTACTACTACTACTACTACTACTACAACTACTACTACTACTACTACTACTACTACTACTACTACTATTACTACCACTACTACAACTACTTCTACTACTACTACTACTACTACTACTACCACCATTACTACTACTACTACTACTACTACTACTACTACTACTACTACCACTACTACTACTATTACTGCTATTACTGTGCTGCTGCTACTATTACTGGTACTACTACTACTACTACTACTACTACTACTACTACTACTACTACTACTACTACTACTACTACTACTTCTACTACTGCTACTAATATAACCGAGTAAGCTCTAAAGTCTTACACATTAGGTATAAGTTGATCTATTCTAAATCAACACTCCATAATATTGACATGTTGGTTTTTCTGTTCTTCTCAAGTATGCAAGATTTTTCTGCACTTCTGGACTACAGAATTATAAAACTACTTTATTTTAAATTTGTTCTTAAACTAAGAATTTTACTGATAAACTAGGAGCAGACTTTACAAAAAGGTTATAAATAAGATTTTTAATAAAGTTTTAAGGTTTATATTGTGAAAGTTACATAAACTTTCTGATTTTTGAAGCAAGATATAAAAGTGAAACAATTTAATAACTGTAAAAATTACTGCATCTTGCAAAATTGTAACCTAAGCAATCAAGATACGGAACAGCCTGAACCAGCTAGTTTGAGTATTGGATAAAACAGCTTGCATTGTAAATTACGAAGCAAAAGTTGGGCCTCTTGTTGATTGTTCTTTCATTGTGTGTGAAAATGATCCTGAGCTTCTACATGAAAGGATTTAGGCTGTTACCTTCCAATACTTTGTATCAGGTATCGCTAATTGACGGATTAGTCTATCCAGTATGCCTAGTGACCATTTATATCATTAGCAGCTCAGTCATAATATGAAAAAATAAAATATATGAACATTAGATAGATAACGGGGGGGGGAGGGATAATGGAGTTTGAACGACCTCCATCTGGTCGGTCTAGAAGGCTTATTGTGCTACCCCATTAGAAGGGACGCCCTCAACAAGTCGCAGTATTTTGGTTCCAATATTAGCGTCTTTTCCCAAATCTTCCCTGATTATAGAGAGGACAAGTCTCTTTCTTTCCAGGACTGCACTCAAACAAGATCTGCGAGGCAGATTCCTCATCCTGTTTACACATCCTGCGAGTGGACTCATCTTTATAGGGTCCCACTTTTCGTAGATGTTTCCTGAAGTAACCATGTTTAGTAACGCAATTACTTTCCTTATTTCTCTTCTGTCCAGTTGTAGAAGAAATGTGAAAAGAGTTTTGTTTGAACCTAACATGCCACACTACTAATATTCATTGTGTTTTATTATGTTCATTTTAATAATCTCATCAGTGTCAAAGAATACAAAATTGATTTAAGTGAAAATTGTTTGTAATAGTTAGCTGATATTTGTGTAGTTTGATTTTCCATTTCAGACAAAACCGTTTTCCTACATATATGAAAATAGATAAATAAAACAGACTTTCATGTAAATATTATTAGAATGCAAGTCTTAGCGATCTTTAATACTCTTTCATTTTCTCTCTAAGCTCCTTGTATACGCAGCTTGAGGCTGATCTCTGTCCAGCATCCAACATTAACGTTTCATCTACCAGGATGTGCGTACTATTCTTGATATCTTGGGGTGAGACAGTTTAATAACAAAATTTTAAAAGATTGTAATATATTTTGGTCGATTAAAACTGTGCCGTGATTCTATAGATATGAAATCGCGTTTGAAAAAAAAATTATAGTAATGAACCCCAGAAACTTTTTAATGCTTTTACTTACACAATCAAAACTTTATAACAATCAGCCATTAGTGTTTTTACAATCTTTCTATTATTTCGTGATCTCTTCTTTTGCGTTTTTAAACTTTTTTTTTTGTATATAAGATGTGCTGTATTTGTGAGCATTTCTTTATCGAGCTGTTGCTATTGAAGCAGTCGTCTTGCCGGGCTAGATGATGAACTTTCTTCTGTATGGCAAGATGTACTGCACTTCATGAAAATTAAATTTTATTTTAAGGGAATCAGATGCTGAGCTGGGGCAACATTGCGTCTGAGAACTGTCTGGTGCCTTCTACAAAATACAGCACCCTAACAGAGACCATACCACTATTCTCTGCAACATATTCAACCTGAAATTTGTAATGGGAAGGCTTCGCAATTAGATGTTTTATTATATCAAACCCTTTTCCGCAGTTAATTTGTTCACAATGTAATGCTTTTATTTATTTATTTTTTTTTTTTTGTCATTTTAGTTGTTGCCTTTGACACTTTTTGTTTGTATTTTCTGCGTTTTACCTTTGAAACATTTATCTTTCCTAATAGTCATTTTAGAGTATTCACTACATCCATTATTGTGATCATATCTCTTGGACAAGTAATATCGCGAAATTATTGCAAGAAGTTAAAGAGAGGCGGCAGTTAGGATTCTTTTCATTACAATTTTACCCAAACACATCTCTCCTTTTCACTTTGTTCGTCTATTAATTAAATACGTACTCGTAAGAAATGGTGCATAGTCTTCAGTACTTTATTTTCTGTTATACTTTAACGTTTTCATAAATAGAGCGCGGAGTTTATAGGTACTAAAATACAAAAATAAATATGCAAAAAGGCCTTTCGTTTTATTTAAGCACGCTCTTTAACATCTCAGGTTATCAGCGTCTCATTCAATTCACGGTGTGAAATGGCCGACAAATTTTGCTCAAAGGCCTCTTCTTTCAGGCTTGAGGTTCTTTTTGGTGCCGTAAATGTACGACCCAGGACCGACAAAAAAAGACATTAACATTAAAGAATTATTCAATTAAAGGTCAGCGGAAGATAGTAAATTGTAACAAATACCCAACTTAAAAACCACAAATGTACAAAGAAAGGGCACAAATAAAATTTCAACTTCTCTCCTTAGGTATTTTCATCTAGAATCTTCAGTAACTAACGTGCATGGTTAAAGTATGTCGATGTCGAAAGCATTATACATTGCCACGCTAATCATTTGCTGGAATAATATTCCAACTCGAAAGGTTAGCGTCAGCATTTAATAGAGCAACTCTTGCTACCGGAAAGAGAGGCTCGAGTTGAAAGGAAAAAATGACTGTGCATTATAGAATTTCAAACCGTATTGTTTAACGCAAGATGCTGATTGGTGCGGCGAGTGACAGTGCTATCGAAATACAACTCTCTTTCGTTGCATGCAAATCAAAGCAAGGCGTGTGGGAATCGTTAACGATAATGGTAACTCATGTATCTTGTCTTTTGTTTGTCTTTCAGGGAATTCCAAGATTTCTTCATAGCCATTCGTTCAGCTTATTTAGGAATGAATGAATGGTGTTTAACGCCCGTTTTTGCTACAGAGGCACCACTGGCGATGGACACTGGTGATACATGAAATGAAATTATACATTGGGAAAGGAATATTAAGGAAGGAAACTATCCAGGCCTAAGTTTAAGGTACCTTTCCGGCATTTGCCATTTATGAGGACTGAGGAAAACCTGGAGAAAACCTCAGTCAGGGAGGACTCCTGGCGGGATTCGAGCCCCAGACCTCCCGCTCACGAGTCCGTGATTTAACGACCTCGGCCACCATTGGCGGTGCGCTTATTTAGGCCACATGATGTCCTTAGCAAGCACGGCTAATGTACTTACCGGTATATTTCAGCAATGCAGTAGTTTTTAGAAATTCAAAACTCAGAAGTGTTTTAGCACTACATAAATGCAAATACTTTACAGTTTTAGGCTTCCCATAGCAGGAAATGTGTTTATAACTTAAGTTCAAAGGTTTCTGAATAAAATAATAAAATAGGCAAATAGAACAAAAGCAACAATGAAGTCTAAAGAGATGATGAGTGAATGCTTGATGAAACGAGTGCGTAAATAAACTCGTAGTTCACAAAGCTTTAAAGTTATTTGGCATTCATCTTTTCAGGGCAAGGAAACGTCCCGGATTTTCAAACCTTTTATGCTTAAGCATCTTCTTCTTGTTATCGGTTTTTTGTGTGCTTATACACATATGTTCCCCAAATTTTAATGGGAAAATAAATGAATGATTGCCAAACTTCTTTGTATTAGCTTATATATTCCAACATTATTTGAGTTAATTTGAACTTTTTTTTAGTAATATGGCCCTATACTTCTATAAGGGCAGGAAAGTTGAGGAATAAATACGGGTGACTAACTTTTATTTCGATTGCTTAATACAAAGTAGAAATACGCTTAAAATAAAGACAAACATTAATATTTCTAGGTTCTGGGCGAGAGAAATGGCAAAACAAAGGGTGAAGCTAGATAGATAGAAAGGTACAAAACTCACCTCCGCGCTGTTGATATCCTACTTGGGCATATTTTGTTATACTCTTTTTATCCTAGGGCAATATATTCCATAGATAGTAAAAAGTTTGAATTAAAAGTTGCCTAATACTGTGAAAGATGTTCTTTACTGCATTTGTTATGTAGTCATTTCTTGAATTCTAAGAGGAACCGATCTCTAGCGAGGCTCTAATGGTTACTAGACAAGCTCCAGGTTGAAACATGGTTATGCTAGATTATATTATACTATAAATACAGCTTATATTGTGACTGCAGTATGTGGTTTAACACAATCCACACAAAGAGAGGGGGAAGCTGTAGTAGAAGGATAAGTAAAGAACAGAGAATGTGTAGATATATTATTTATTGTTTATTTAAGCTCATACAACAGACCACAACAACACATACATAATTTCATTAATTAGCTACATGATTATGCATATATACAGCGCTATCTAGTGAGTCTAATTATGTGCACATTCACTCGAATAATGAATAACTTTCAATTATAATAAATACAATGGTAACTTCAATGCATGAGTATTGGGCGTGGGATTGAACAACCTAAATGATCAATCACCGTTTAATGTATCTATAGTTGAGCGAAACTAATAGGGGCCCTGACCTCTGCCGGGATAACCACCCTGATTGCCGGCATAGCCACCCTGGCCGCCAGCATAACCACCCTGACCGCCGGCGTAACCACCCTGACCACGAGCATAACCTCCTTGACCTGCTGCATTCTCCTCGTAGCGGATCATGGGCTTGTAGCCTTCCTCGTTGGCAGTGTATTCAACAACTTGCTTGCGTCCGTCAGGGAGAGTCACAAAGTAAGTGCCACGAGCATCTTCATCCTGACGGCTCTCCTCATGTCCGAAGTCCACACCTGATTGCACATCCTGTACCTCGTAGGAAAACTCGTAGTTTGCGGGTTCCTGGAACATCAAAACATAATGAGACCTTTAGAGAAAAAAGAATAAACGAGAAACAGAAAAATTACTGTTGCGCTGTTTTGCTTAACTTCACATTTCTTCATTGCTTCAAAGAGAATATAAGATTAATTTGTTGTGCTGTTATTTCTAAGTAAAATCCAATTATAATAACGTCTAAAACGTGTGTAAAATGAATACATTATATTGTTCAATAAACTCCCCCTTTTCCTATCAATGTGCATGCCGGAGGCACTTCCTTGCTGGGTTTTTTCTTCGGATGGCATCTAGATCACCAATTACTGACCCCCTTTCGGGATGAAAGCAGATATGCTGCTTACCCGCGCATTCACCATAGACTATCAGTACCACTGGTAGGGCGGCCTATTCTAGCATTAATCTCCCCGAGTTCTTATGATGAATTGCCACCCTAGCACTGCTCACGGTTACCACTATGCAGCAACATTGCTAATTGCCCGTGAGTAGCGGGAAATACTGCCCCGTACAACTCGAGGGGACGGACTTGGATGTCCGGCTCGACGTACTTCATAAGTACCAAGGGTGCTCAAGGCTCACAGAGATCGTATCAGAGTATCTGAAGGGGACGGAACCCCCGCCTTAGAAAGTGATGTGATTTTGATTTGTTTACGGACGCTGTTTAACATCTCAGGTCGTCAGCGTCCTATTTAAATTAGGACGTGAAACGGCCGATAAATTTTCTCAGAGGCCTCTTTTTTCAGGCTTGAGGTTCTTTTTCGAGTCGTAAATGTACGACACTCATGGCTTTACTTCCCTTCCGAAAGAAGCCATATAGGATTTTTACGCCCAAAAACCTCATCGGTCCTGGTCGGATTGAACCCAGGATCTTGAGTTTAGGAGGCAAGTATGGTTACCACTATACTATCAGGACCAACTGCCTTGTGAATACCATATAGGTGAAATAGCTTTTTAATTAAAAGGGAGAATTTAGAATTATTAGAAGTTTATTGTAACAAAAGGAAGACATGTGAAAGATACTTTTAAGAATCGTTGGAGCCGATGCTCATTTGTGCTGGGACAAATACCATAAGTGATAAACTATTGAAACTTATTCTCTTATGAAAGCCCCGATTGAGCATAGACAGATAAAAAAAATCTAGTACAGAGTCTGAAAACAGGCAAAAAAAACTGAATAAAAGTGCACCCCAACAAGCTCAAATAGTGACAAAGTAGCAGCACTTGCTTTTACCTGTAGCTTAGATGAAGAAATTGAAGCACTTTATGCTTGATTGTATAGTTTTTTAATTTTAAATTTTAAATAATTTTAAATCAAGATTTGATTGTTGATTTCATTTATTTACAGACGCTCTTTAACATATCAGGTCATCAGCGTCCCATTCAATTCAGGATGTGAAATGGCCGATAAATTTTTCTCAGAAGCCCTTTCTTTCAAGCTTCAGGTTCTTTTATATCCAGTAGGGTTGATAGGAGTTACAATTAAAATATAATTAAACAGCTATTAACTTTAACTAATGTGATAATGTGGAGCTTCCGTCCAAAACCACGCAAGTCCAGGAAGTGGAAAAAACTCAAATTATCGTATTGAGGAATCACCTGCAAATTAATAATGCAAAGCATAAGCTGTTTTAGTTTAACTTCTCTCGAGCTACTCGTATTTATTGTAAACATCTGTAAACTTATTCAGCATTTGTAGAAAACTGTTTCTCTTTACGTAAAAAGTAAAAAAGGTTTTCGAAGGCAACATGTAAAAGGGACATGTTTAATTTTGGTTAAAAAAGAATACATTGAAATATATTCATACAGGATCTGTTTAGCCTGACTGAAATTGAGTAAATCTTTTGTTTGTCAAGTTCCCAGTAGAGATGTTAGGTTTACTCCAAAAACTCTTATTGCAACGGCAATTATCTATGGGATTTTTTCAAGTTTGATTGAAAATCAATACAGATATCAGTAAAATTATATCAAAACTTCATTAACTCATAAAATTATGGATTAGTCTGGTTTTGAACGCAAGCACTATATATGAAATATCTTCCATGAACATGGAAATAACTACAATTCCTTGATGTTTTCTTAAGACCTTAAGATGAAAAGTGTACTCACTGAGAGGTCATCGTCCTGCCCGTTGCGTCCCTGGGAATAGTCGTAGCCACCGTTAGCTGCATAGCCATTGCCAAAGCGATTACCATTGGCTGGAGCGCCGTAGCGGGCGGAAGGTGCACCACCAGCACCACCAAAAGCAGAAGGAGCGCCATATGTGTTGGACAGAGCACCACTGTTTCCAAACCCGCCGGAAGCTGAGGGCGCACCATATTGAGTTGAAGGGGCTCCAAATCGTCCACCATTTCCACCAGCGGAAGGTGCTCCATATTGACTTGAGGGAGTACCGAAACGTCCGTTGCCGTTAGCAGAGGGAGCACCATACTGAGTTGAAGGAGCCCCACCAAAGCGAGAAGAGGAGCCGCCGAAGCGAGCACCATTTCCATTAACAGAAGGAGCGCCGTACTGAGTAGAGGGACGGCCGTTACCATTGGTGGAAGGAGCTCCGTACCGGGTAGAAAGAGCACCACCAAAACTACCGGTGTTTCCGCTGGCCGAAGGAGCGCCATAACGTGATGAAGGTGTGGCACCGAAACGCCCGTTACCGTTAGCGGGAGCGCCGTATGTGGTGGAGAGTGCTCCATTACCGCCGAATCTTCCTGGAGCTCCATACTGAGTAGACAATGCCCCACCGTTACCGTTGGCATAACGCCCACCAGCTGCGGGTGCACCGTACTGGCTGGATAGAGCACCACCATTACCAGCTGAAGGTGCTCCATATTGACTGGAAGGAGAGCCACCAAATGGAGCTCCATATTGGGATGAAGGGGCAGCGCTGTTACCGCTTCCTGGTGGGCCATATTGGGAAGAAGGGGAGGCGAATGTGATACCTGTTTCTTGTCCTGGTGGCAGATATGAGCGGTCCACTGGGGGCTCAGCCACGGTGCAAGCTACCAATGCAGTCAGTACGAGTGCCAGCAACATCTGTGAAGCAAAGCTAACTTTACTACTTGCTACACCCTTATCACTTTTAAGGAGACAAAGCATTGCAGCTGAATAAACGTTTCTCTGTCTCATTTTCTGCATTTCTTCGCGTGTCCTATTGTGATACATTTCTAGATATCTCCTTTGTAAAATTTTGTATTTATTTGTGATCAGTTTTAATTATCTCAAGTAAATCATATTGAATATTAGCGGACTCCTAAAGCAACTTCAGTATTTCATTTTATGTGGTTAAAGATTTATGAATAGCTTACAGCAGTGTTAAGAAAAAAAAACTAGAAATTACTTATTTATATGAATATTTTAACAGATGTCATATGCCGGATATGAACCAACTTGGGGGAATTACAAAACACAAAGGGGCAACATGAATCTAAGGGCTCGGCCTTCGTTTATAGCCGCAGTTTTCTGTTTTATTGAAATTGCTTCATAAGATCCTACATTGGTAACCCTCATCATGAATGACATAGTAAAAACTCAGCTAGGGAATTTCTAGAAGCAACTAAAGTTAGGCATCAAAATAACCTACATTAAATTAGATATTAAATTATATATACATTTCCAAGAATGGCATTAGCTAATCCGGAAGAGTCATCTATCCGTCACAACGTCGGACACGGGTTAGCCTCCTTGCCAGATGGACATTCTTAAAATATTTTGACTCAGTATTTGATGTTCTGAAGATAAGACCAAGGTTGAGCGCACAATGTACCATTCATTAAACCTAAGTTCAATATAAAAATGAATGCTCTTTCTTCACTTTCCTCTGAGCTATGCTACTTTCCTGTATCAACGGCGGAGGTTTCGTTACTTTTGTTTGTCTAATTAACACATCAAATATTTACCATATAGTGATACGTTTATATTTTTTTTACGCAACTGTTGAGAAATGGAATGGCGGTATAATAATGATATGTGAAACCTATTTATTTAAGAAACAATTATTACAGATGACTGTCAGTACATCTACTTTCGGAGCAAGTTATCAGATCTTTAGAATGAACAATACATTTAAAAATACAAATATAACTTTTCATTTCTTTAAATAGTTTTATATATTACTTTCAATTTACTATTTTATTTCATGTTGTTCTTAATTCTGTTACAAACCAAATACGTTTTTATTATACTAATATACTTTACATAGACAACCTCAGCAAAATTTGAGAACTCAAGTTTTTGCATGTTACTTTCAATTTCTTTCGAGTTATTGTTAATTCTGTCGCAAATCGAAGACGCCTACCACATAATATACCTTAGCCATTGCCTGTTCAGTTCTGCCGTTATGATCTCTAGTGGAATTCTGCTCTGTTGTTCAGATGTGAAGGCAGAAGATGAACTGTAGTTGATCCGTGGATGACCGCAGTATTTATACACCGAAGCTCGTAAGGGTTTTGAGTATGCAGAATTGCAGAAATCCCCGAACCCTGACTTAGGTGGGGGTGTAAGCGTGAAACGGTCTCCTCTATGATGGACTGGATTAGAAAAGTAATGGACTACGAAATGAGCGAAGGGGAGGGGCTTGACGCCGCTTTGCTTAACAGAAGGCGGAGAATTAGAAGTTTCATCACAAGTAAAGTGAAGGCAGAATCTTCTTTGACGATCCTTCTCAGAGAAAACCAATTTATTTGCAGTGGCGTGGAGTACTTTACCGGCTTTTATTACACAGTTAGAAAATGCATGAAGAACTTTGACTGCAATTAACTTTTTTCTCAGGAACTAGAACACATTTAGATCAGACGGACAAATGAGAATTTTAATGTGATATTTACATAGCTATTATTATTAATATCTCCCTTACTGTAAAATAATAATAAAGTTTAAAGACATTCATAGCAGAAAGTTACAGTAATAATAAATGTAATCGTGAGATTGATAATTCAGAATAACATTTTATTCCATATTTCATGTAATATATGTTACAGAAATAATGAGATTTCTGCAAAAAGAAGTAAAATAATATACGGTGTTAGTATAATTAATAAGTGCTTTCAGTTATTAAATGCATTGAAGATCGGGATATTTTCGTTTTAGTGAAGCTGTGGTATTGAGTCTTTATCTTTATTGAAATGGGAGAATTTTATTAAAAATGAGGTATGTCCCTTAATTTAAATTTCTCAACTACTATTGCGTTAAAGTAATAAACAGTAAATGAATAATATTTTCGAATTTTATGTTACAGTGGCCGAATTCAGGTAACACAACATGGTGTGGCCGACACCGATTTGTAAATGGGAGGTCTGGACCATGGCATTTCTCCCTATCTGAGTTTTTTTCCAGATTTTCCTGTCTTTAACAATGACAAATGCCGCAGAGGTACCGTGAACTTAGGTCTTAAGCGTCTTCATCTCATGTATCATTATTTACTTCGCATGTATGACCTCTGTGGGCTTAAAACATTCTGGTAAGAGCCTATCTGAAAGGACTAAATGTGGATGCACATTTTTTGCATTAGTTTTATGTTTTGACACAGTAACAGTGTCCCACCAACTAAAGTGGCGGGATTGAGTTTCAGTGCAGCAAGGCAAGGCTTTTCGTTGAGACATTTATATTTTTTTCCACATTCTATAAAACAATTTAAGAGTACATACGATTTAATTTTATTTCAATTCCTTCGGAAAATCAAAAGGCAGCATTCCACAATATAAAATTAAGTAAATAATGACATTTAATTTAAGCGAAATTTTCCAATTAAACAACTTTAAAAGCTATTAGAAAGAAATTGTAAGGTTAAATAGATTGGTCTATTTACCAAGCTGTTAGCGTTCAATGATAACTTCTAAGAGAGGATGAATGGATTTAATCAATGATGGCACACATGCACTTGTTGAATTTTTGTGGCCTAAGTTACCCTGTCTTAATCATAACAACATATGAGACTGTGCTATCTGCCTGACAGCAACCTTTGCTATTTGGGATATAATTATCTCTGTGTTTAAAGTTGCTCATCACTGTTTCATAAAGTTTAGCGATGTAAACAAACAATGTAAATGGACATTTTTTCAACTTTCCTTATACAATATTAATAGTCAAAGCAATAATATTGCACTATTAATCGCATAAAATATTAATATCAACTAATATATAATGGCACAACATAGCTCGTTAATTTTAGTTTCTGAATAAGAGGTATTGGGCAGACGTCATTCTACGTTTTCCAAAGGCTTTATATAAATATATTTACATAAACGAGTGCAGAGATTGATTTTTCACTCAAGTTGTTACGAAAGGCATAAATACTTTTATGGCCTTCTTTGATAGTCCGGTAAAATCGGGAGCTTGGAGGCAAGCGAGCCTCTCCCTACGCTGTTGTAGGGGGACTATAACGGCTTATCTATTTTAAAACTCTCTATAAAACAAATAGTCACCTTTAATTTTATTCTAATTTACTACAAACATTGTAAATTTGCATCATCTTTCTTTTTTCACGATTCATTGTTTGTATGTATACACTCAAGAATAAATTATATCTAATGCTTTGTAGGCCCCGTGAGAGGGCCTCGCGCGCCCCCTGGGAATTCCTGCTCTAGAGAGCAAGAAATACGTAGGGTGAACTGTTTCAAACGAGCAAAAATTAAACCAAATTTGAAAAAAAAAAAAAAGTCTACTAATAATGTTTTTCCTTTAGTACTTCATACCTATGCGTTATGCCAAATACATCTGCTTGCAAAACGGTTCTCCTTGAGGAATTACAAGTGTATTAACACCATAGTTCACAGACTTGCAAGCTGAATAGTGTTTCAAATACTTGTTACAGTAATTTGTTTATAAAACATTATTTTTCTTTACCAAAATCTGGTTTCATGAGTTAGAATCAAAGAATAATAAACAATAAATATTAACTTTTAAAAAATCCTTAACAATTACACCAACAGCCGCTATGTGATCCAAAGAAAAGAAAATACATGGAGTAGAAAGGATAAAAGACAATATTGCGGTGTTCCTGTTCTTTGATGTGGTGAAGATTTTCATCTATTTGTGGCTAGAGAACAACTTGAACAGGTTCCGTGGCCCAGAGGGAAACGAGCTTGCACTCAGTTGACAAACAGGTAAGAGTCTAAATCAGGGACAAGTACATGCATTAAGACCATTATCACAAGTTCAATTTCAGAAAGTACAGTAGATAGAAATCTGCTACATTTTATTTATTAATTATTCTTGGACTTAACCCACATAATATTATTACCAGGAGGTTGTGATACTCTGTGATAAACTTTGGAACTTCACAAATAGGAGATTTATTTAATTTATTAATAAAATGAGGATAATAATTAGCGCATATTCAATTATGTTCAATGGCATATTAGTAACTTTATATTTAAGAACCCATGTAATTCCAGCATTTAGACCTGGACCTGGGACTGGAAGCGCGAAGCTTGCCACGCCACTGCTGCGATTTCCTCCCACTTCGGGTGCAGTTAACGAGAAGACTGTCAGTTGCTGCCGGCTGCCCTTGCTTTCCTTACACTGCCTGAAGGTCCAGTCCATACCTCCCCGCCGCGTGTCTTCTGACGTAACGCAGATGAGCCGGATTCCTTCTTACGCAGCTGTACATAACCACTTGCATCTCTAAAATAAGGTGAAAAAAAGCAGGTCGGCCAAGATAATATCTCAGCGTTGGAATCGATACAATTCATTTTCTAGTAAGCTGGTCATGCGCTCAGATTACGGTTCTCATTTGTGTCTAATGAGAAGTGGAATCCATAACGTACTCCGAGAACAAAATCAGTTTTATTTAGCTGCCCAGTGCTTTGAAATATGACTGTTTGCTTTTAAACAGGACATATTTTCCTCAAGAGTTAATGTGAACTAGAAATTAAAGACTTACAGATGATAGCAAGGGCAATGTAAGATGGACTATAACCGTGATTAATAATTATGCTTGAAAAGTGAAAGAAACCTTTTGATAACTGCTGGAAATATGGACTTTTTTTTTTAAAGTAATTTGCATTTTTCTCAGATACAAGATAACTATTAAAACGGGAAATTTGTTATGCTTCTACAGCGAGGTATTTAAGCAAAAAGGAGCATTTACGAAAAAAATGGAGATAGATTAAAATTTATATTTTAATTATATTGTTTATATTTTAATTATATTGTTTATATTTTTGCTATAAGCATAAAATAATATGTATTTAAACTTGGTAACAATAAGCACTAACCGTCATTATAAGATATGTTGATTGAAAAATGACGCCCCTTAGCGGCAATACAATGCCGGTATCTGCAGAGGAAATGCCTGTATTTCATTTAACTTTCCTTCCGTTAGAACATGGCAATTCGGCACATAATCGTAACTTTTTAACAAGTTGGCGACCGCGATTACAGAATCAGCTTGAAGGATCCTTTTAGCACATGTATCTTATATCCATTCTCTCTCAAATTAACTACGCTGCACATGCTTTATGCAGCCTTGACAATTGACTTCTCTCAGTACTCAACTGCTCTCTGCCGGCCCGTGGTTCAAATAACCTAACTGATTATAGACTTAGTTGAAAGAGCTTTGTGGTTGTAGGCGACAGGACAAGTAGCTCAGATATACAGAGTATCGGCACGATAAGCCTAATTGGAATACTATCTGTAGCCTCGAATTTTATTATTTGAATCTGATTCAAAAGTTTAGCCTGACATGCAACTTGTGTGAAGTATCATATTTAAATGTAAGCTTTTTTAATTTTTTCCCGACTGGCTTTTTCCAGTAATGCCGGCCCGTAGTTAAAATAATCTCATTGTACATTTCTAGAGTAAAAATACTGACAATGGGAGTATTTTTGCACAATGAAACTTGGTAGCATTAACAATCAATTCATTTGTAATAATCATTTTACCGATAAATATCCAGTATGCCTCAAGTGCAGCCGATTTCACGGTTCAAGCCTTTAGGAAACCTGTACACTTGAGGCTACAACATACATTAGACTTAGAGTATGACAATATAACAAGATGAGTAATTTCGGAACAGAACGTTTCTTGTTATAGCATTATTATATACTAATAGTATCATACTTTGTAATTAAGAAAAACCGTAACCTTTTAACTTTCATTAAGAAGTATGAAAATCCTAGTGTTAAAACAATTTGTGCCAGCGATTTCAATCTTTCCTCCCCTGATGAAATTTCTGCTTCATGGCTATGTAAGATATCCAGTATTTAGGGCATTTCTGTGAAGATGATGCATAACTTTGGAACTTCCATCTCCTTCACTGGACATTTTAAATTTCAAGAACGGTCGCAAACTTTTTGTCATTGTTACGTATAATTCTAGTCTGTATAAAATATTCATTGTATTAATAGTTTCTATACTTTTTTAAATAAATACTGTATTAGTTTTCGTAGATCTGCCTACATACTCAGCACACTAGCACAAGCAAGGTCATAAAACGTCACCACTAGCTAACTGTAATGTGCAACCGTCCACCTATTTTCAACAATTATTTAAAAAGCTACTATTTTGATTTTACAGCAAAGTTTTTATTAGCCTCAAACTTAGGATATCTTCATTGATCACATTGCAAAGTTTAATGAAATCGTTATGATACAACCAAAACATTTCTCTTTTCAGTTAAAAGTCCCATATTAATCTGGGAAAATATTTACATTTCTCATGTTGTATTTCTCCATCAGATCTCATAGTGAGACTTCATTCATACTTTTCATTAACTATATGCGACTCCACGGTCCTTTCTCTTTGTATTGTTGTACTGTTTAGTTAATCTATTCTTCGATGTCCTGTTCACATGTTCGACCCAGTTACGTATATAAGATTATATAGAGTTTTCACTGCCAGTACAATAAGTATTTTAGATGGCTATCTCATTTTCTAGATTAAATTTTCTGACTGTTAAGCAAGGTGAGGTTTAGTCTTGAGTAGGAGCAAGAAAAGATCATTGAAAAGCTAATAGAAAATATTTCAATAGATAATTACAATCTAAAAATGTGGAGCGGAATATAACTAAAAACTTGTGTAGAATTTCATCCTGTACATAAACAACCATCCATTAATTTCAATACACATATAATCTTATGATTATTCTGAAAGGAACAGAAGAAAAAAAGAAATATGTTTATTAGGCCAGAAATACAACGATGAAGGTAAAACATATCAATTACAAGAAACAAAATTAAAGTTGTTTTTCATCAGCGGCCACCTTTACCAATGGTAACTGCTTAGCAAACTCTAGAGAATTTCCCAGAGGCATTCTGAGTCATTCTCTTTTAAGCTTTCCAGAGAAGGTACAAGCTTCTAATGACTCTAGATAGAGGTTTTGGGTAAGAAAAATCGATTTTCGGCTTTTTACGTAATATAAAAATACAGTTTGTAGATTTTGCCTGTATATAATCTTTGGGTGTTTGCGGAATTTAAATGCATTTAAATGGACATTTAAATATGTTAATGTGGCTACCATACCCGCTTTTCTACTGTTTTCAGATTTCGGGTTAAAAATTAATTTTTGATTTTATGCGTATATGAAACTATATATATATATTGAAAATTACACCCATATATAGTTTTGTTTATTTGGAGAATTTCAATTGTTTAAATGACATTTTAAATATGACCACCATACTATCACACAACATACCTCATGTTTTCTTATCATTTGTCATAAGTAGCATATTTTTAACCTTAGGTATACTTTTCTTAAATGTAAGACGGAGCATTGAATTCTTCTGGTCATGTTCAAAACTCATTACTCTGTATAACTGGTGTAAGCTTTTAATTTATTCATGGTCGATTCTGGTGGTCCAGTGGTAAACATACTTGCCTCGTAGACCTAAGATTGTGGGTTCAATCCCGACCAAAATCGATGGATTTTTTACGGGTATGAAAACCCTAAGTATGTGAAATAATTCATGGAACAAAAGTCGATGCCTAAGTTACATAGACTGTTATGTGTATATGATCCAGCAGTGAAATATAGAATTATAGGTTTCTATAATTTGTTTCTCTAAAGCAAAAATACCACTGTTTTATAAAAACAATTCGGTATAGAATGATATTTAAAATATTTTACTCTTTAATTAGAAATTAAACACAATTATTAGTTTACTAATGAATCCCGATTTAAATGCCAATTACGTGTAAAAGAACGGGAATATAACTGTCCGTAGACATGAACAACATGATTAAAAACAGATCTTTTCTAACAATTGTTTGTGATCATCATAAAATTATAATATAAAGCTAGCGTGCCTCCAATTTTCCATACATTCTTAAGAAAATCTCAATTATTATACTTAAATTGGAAAAAAATGATTGTGCTTATTTTTGCAATTTTTAGATTATTTTGGAAGATTAAAACAATTTCGATTTGAAATGTTAACTGTGAGGTAAATTTATATTTTGCGTGTTCCCTTTTAATTTATTCTTCAACCTGGATACAGTTATAGTGCAAGGCTGAAATACACGCTTCTGATTGAAATTTCTAATTCATTAATATTCTTAAAACATTTAAATCTTCCGGGCTTTTTTTTATGTGATCCATGGTTTAATATGGTATCATAGCTTTCACCAACTACTGCGGTTGGCATCATCAATAGACGACGAACCATACCTGAATGCTAAAAGATGACAGTATGGTTTAGAAGGTCGACCAATATAATAGGTGTGTGTCCTAAGTGGAGAGTAGGAAGGAGTAGAGGAGGTAGTTTGTTTTTAAGAATGGTTTCCATGTGCTACTTAGATGATATCCGCTGTCTCTGTTAAAGTTGTTTGGATGTTGTTGTATTTCCAATGCCTCCTTCCTAGCTAGATTGAAAAAGCCTTGTGTTTTTGCAATCGCTTTGTTTTATTAAAGTGTATGCCATGACATTCATTTACGGCATGCTTTGATACCGCAGATCGTTCAGGTTGATTAAGACGAATGTGTCGATGATGTTCCTTCACTCGTTTTTTAATCGATTAAAAGTGTAGGGCCCTTTGCAATATCAAGCATTTGCTCTAATTTAACAGTTGATATAAAGATAGATTGTATGCTTTTTTTTTCTTTAATATACGTGCCATATGCATTTTAACGTCTTCTATGTATGTTTGAAAAACCTTTTTTTTTTTTTTTTTTTTTTTTGACTAGGTGTTAGATGCTGTCCTTTGCTTAGGGAGGATGACTCTGTCAATATCTGTGTTGCTATATACATTGAGCTTAAATTCACCATGAAGATGATTTAGCTCAAGATGTTCTGGTTCTGTGATGGCTTTAGCTCTGTATATTAAAGTCTTGATTATATAGTTATTTTTTATGCAGGATGGTGATTCGATCTGGCGTTGAGATATCTTTCCGAAAGCTATGGTAGCATGTATCACGGTAGAACAGCCCGGAAGATTTTAACTGTTATAATTATAACACCGGCCGTGAGAGCCTAAGAATAATCATTAATATTCGCAGCAAGCTTATGCGTTAAAGTTCAAATACGTTACCTTAGGTTTTATTTTTACTCTTCTTAGGTCATTAATTCGTTAGTGTTTTACCCACATTGTCGCAGTAATAAATATGTATAGGTATTAAATGCTTTCTTTAAGTGTTGGTTGTTTTGAAGCCAATACCAAAGTTATAAATATCATATACATATTCATAAATACAGCATAATGGAAATGGGGAGAATTGGGCAAAACGAGATACTTAACACAAAAATAATTCTTTTTTAGACAATGTGCAAGAAAAGTTTGTATTTTGTATATAGCATCATCCAGTATCCTGCTTCAATAACCATTAAAAGAAGTTAGGGTAATTTATTGTGTAAGTTATGCTATAGCGATATTCTGAAACGTGTTAAAACATCTCGTTTTGACCTACTGATTAGATAAAACAGGATTCCTGTATTGAAATCACACTTTAAAGTGTCATATTTAAAAATATAAGTAAAAATCAAGAAAATATGTTATGAATGACACTAATTATGTTTTGCAGCACGTTATATTGATTGCCTGAAAACTAAAATCATTTGCAAAAAAAGAAAGGAAAAAAAAACACACACACACACGTTTTCATCTGGTACATATATGGCATCCATGATTGACACAACCTTCATATTTGGAACATTCAACCCATCTTCTTGAGATTTTGAATTGGGGAACAAGTTATTGCAATAGATACATGATGAATCTTCATTATTCTTATCTTCTTTGCAGCTACAGTCTATGGGATCTGCGTTCCTCGAGTTCTAAGTCAAAGGGTTCATACACTATTCTCAACAGCTTATTAGTGTTTACTGATTTCAGTAAGTTGAAGAGTTTCTCTCCTTGGATATTACATCACCTGTCAGTTGTTTATAGCTCTGCTTGACATCTATCATTTGGATTACTCTTTCGCTGGCCTTGAACGATTTGCTAAATGTCTTTAGGAGATACACTAAAATCTGATGAGCTCTATGAGATTAGGATAAAACATAATAAATTGGCGGCTTGTGTGAATAATGGTATCGAGTCAGTGAAAATGATATACTATCTTTTATAGTATCCCGTTTTGGCAAACTCGACATTATAAAGAAAACTTCCCGCCAACACCGCTAAATGTAATTTATATAGGCAGGTAATACTCCGTCAGGACAGAGCACTGCTCTGTACTGAAAAAGGCTTCAAAATTACTTGAATTGGAGCTTATTATAATATTAAAATTTTAACTTTCAACTTTTAAACATAGAAACTACTAAACAAAATTATACATACATCTACTCACTGGTAACTTAATCATGATGTTTCTGATTTATTTCATTTACGGACGCTCTTTAACACTCCGGGTCATCAGTGTCCCTGGTCCTGGTGGTCTAGTGGTAACCACACTTGTCTCCTAAACCCAAAATCGCGGGTTCAATCCTGGCCAGGTTCGATGGATTTTTTTCGGACGTAAAAATCCTAAGTATGGCTTCCTTCGGAAGGGAAGTAAAGCCGTGGGTTCCGTGTCGTAGATTTACGGCACGAAAAAGAACCTCAAATATGAAAGAAGAGGCCTCTGAGCAAAATTTGTCGACCGTTTCACGCCCTGAATTGATTGGGACGCTGATGACCTGAGATGTTAAAGAGCGTCCGTAAATAAAATAAATAAGCAAATATACAAATATGATCAAGTTTTAACTTATGTGTATAAAACGGACAGATGGCAGCACTTACCAGAAAAATGTGAACCATTCCGTTTGGCAAATTCTCGCTATTGGAACTTTTTGTCCATATGTATAATAAAAGCTAAGGTCAAGTGTTAGAGCTTTAGTTTTCTAAAACTTATTCAAATGTTAATGATATTTAAATTGAGATTCTACAAAAGTTATTAATTGTAGTGAAAAATCTTCAGATAAAAGCTATTCCCATTGGGCTTAAATTCGTTGATATGTGTATACAAACAACTTTTTATGAAAAAGTATGTGGAAACGTTCAATAATAGAAAATGCAATATCAAAATGAGAAAAAGACTTACTTTTGAATTACATGAATTAAAACAGTTAACATTCGCATGCTACGACATTTGACCCTAAACCTTTTATTACTCAACGGTGTGTACCACTTATTCCATCTAGAGCAGAGCATGAGGTCCACAATTATTGCTTACGTACTATATGTTGCACAAATATCTGTACTTGGATAGCTAATTACGGGCAAATTACTGCGTATAAAATCCGTTCCTTATATTTTAAAGACTTTAGTGTAAGCTCATGATAGTTAAAAAAAACATATTTTTCTAAAAGTAGTAAGTGCAATGAAGTATTGGGGGTAAGTCTTAGGAAATGACCAATTTAATTTTACTACGCTCTCGTGATGTTAGTAACAGCAGTGTATTGTCATGTAGTCAGATAAAATTCATGATTATATTTTATAGCATTATCTTCTGCGATGCATCGGCATAAAATAGGTGGAACTAAATTTCGCTGCGTATTTGGAATAAAAGTCAGAACTTGAGAAAAGTGCTTGCATTATGCAATACCTGAGAATGTAACCCAGCCGAAATGTATGGAATCTATTTTACGATTTATAGCAAAGAACGTACTATGTGAGCTCGGTACGCAATGCATAACGTAATCCACGTTTCGAATAACTTTGAGGAGCGCCGAAACGCTTGAAATATGGTGTACATACAAGATACAGCATGTGGTAAGCGAAGCATAACAATTCTCCCCTATTAGCTTAAACCGTGTCTGCTGTTAGCGACCTAAAGGATCTCTTACAGCAAGACAAATGAAGTAGACAAACCGGCTCTTTTCTTTGATATTAACTCTATAAGAGTTATAGCTCACAGATGTCTTTCTTTTTTCACTAGGTATGTAGTACATCTAACTTGCTTCCGTTACTAATTCACAACTCTAGAGTACGATATTGTCACGTGGCTCAATTATAGGTCAATTAAATGAGAACAGTCTAGAGTTACGCTAAGGGCAATTAATTAATAATGATTAATACTTATTTCAAAACTTCCCAGTATGATAATTATATATTTAGTAATGTGAATAAATTACGTCGACCTCACTTTGAAATTTCAAAGGGCGCCTCTACTTTTTGATGTTTAAATTTTAAAAAGGATGCAACCATTACAGTTATTTTGTTTCTTTCTTTGTCTGGCTAACTGTATTGTTGCTAATATAGGATGTATTATTGTGATATTAATGATAATGGTAGTTTTATCCAAAATAAATTGTTTTACATCATGCATCTAGCTGGTTTCCAAATTTAATTAACAATAACAACAGTTCAGTTTGTCACCAACGGTTGAAAACAAAGGAAGTGCTAAAAATGCATCATCTTTAAAACGTAAGCATCAAAAGTTAGAGGTACATTTGAAAGTTCAAAGTGGGGTTGCTGAGATGAGGAGATAAATATAAACATTAATCAACATTGGTTTTTAAACTTCCTTTTCAATATCTAAAGTGAACTGTGTTTTTAACTAAATTTAATTAAACAGATGGTTATTCAGATTGGGAAGCTATGATACCAAAGTCCAGATATAAATAAGTAGCTCACTAGCAGCTACAAATCTACAATTTGTATAGGAAAAGTTACTACAGATTGTTACGACTAGTTCTAGATTGTTATTTTATTGGCAACTCTAATATTTTAAGAAGGAAATTCTTTAATTGAAAAAGTATTTTGCATTTATTTAAATTTCGAGAAAAAAAATGTTATTTTGGTAAGCGCTTGAAATAATTAATATGCAGCAAAATTACAGTTATCCCGGCCAAAGTGTGTTGAGAAAGCACGCATAAATGTAAAACGTGGATAAATAACCCCACACAATAAAGTTGGAACACAAAGGATTCGAAATGTATCTATTTCAGTGTTTTATATATTTTCGCTTCCAGTAGTTATTTTTATCTGAAATTGAAACTTGGGAGACTTAGAGGCCTGGCTTTGCTATCAGCTCTGCTTGCATATACTCCCCGTGATTGTTTGTTCTAAACGTATTCAACAAAATCGCAACTCTCCCGCTTATTCTGTCATTCTATTATTTATTTTATATTAAATATTATTCACATGTTTATTTAATTTAAAATTTTAATTACAGAGTTTTAAGACATATTCTTGCAGGTGTAAGAATTGAGCAATTTATTGTTGATTAGAGAATTTATTGCAGAGGAGCTATGATTATTAAAAAAATAAATAAAATATAAAAAATACAATATGAAAAATTGAAAACACATGATCAAACCCAAATATTGGCTATAAAAATAATTATATTATTAAAATTGCCGCATCTACAATATTTGCTATAAATCGAGAAATAACTTATTAAAAAAAATAATTCAAATATAAATTTCAGCAATTGGAATGCTAAAGTTATGAGTATAAATAGAAACAAGAGAAATCTTTAACTTTCTACAAAATTGAAACGTTAAATTCTGATCAAAATAAATAAACCATAATATAAAATATTAAATGCTTTAGTTTATCCAAAAGCTTCAACTTTTGCGTGTTTAATTTTTGAACCAGCTGATAAATTTTGCTCAGATGCGTCTTCTTTGAGATTTCAGGTTCTTCACACGGTATCCAGGATTTTATTTTGATTGGTTTATTTATGGACGCTCTTTAACAGCTCAAGTCATCAGCGTCCCATTAAACTCAGGGTGTGAAACGGTCGACAAATTTTGCTCAGAGGCCTCTCTTTCAGGCTTGAGGTTCTTTTTCGTGCCGTAAATGTACGACACGGGACCCACGGCTTTACTTCCCTTCCGAAGGAAGCCATACTTAGGATTTTTACGCCCGAAAAAATCCATCGGTTCTGGCCGGGTTCGAACCCGAGATTTGGGTATAGGAGGAAAGTATGGTAACCAGTACACCACCAGGACCGACACGGTATCCAGGCTTTACTTTCTTTCCGAAAGAAGTCAAACTGGGATTTTTACTCCCGAAAAAATTAATCGACCTGGCCGAGATCGAACCCGCGATGTATGAGAAAAATACAGCCGGCTCAATATAAGTAAACACACATAGAGATGAACATTTAGGACATATGGTTTTCTAGCAAACATCTCCAAACACAGAGCAATTTCCCGTGTTGCAAACCACCCACGACTATGTCTTCTTTATCCAATGCTCGTTTCGCCAACGTCCGTGATTGGATAATGTATTCCATGAGAAATCGTGAAGTAGCGGAATGGTTCATTGCAATTTATTTGGGATGGACCACTTAAAGAGGAAAATGAACCTGTTCACTTGCTCTATCCTTGATAGAACTCTTGGGGCACTCTTAAACATTATTGCAAAGTCCCTTATGACCGTCCTTGAAAACCGACCCATTTCTTAAAGCAGTACATGTAAATTAATTTATCCTTGAGATAACGCTTTTCTCGTTCCAGTTAACTAGCTTCGTGTATTGATGATGGTAAATATCGTGCACTTTCGCGATAAACTGGTGCCCATTCTCTGAGCAGAACTTCCGAAAATATAACACAAGTCATGAGCGCGCATATGCACGTTCTAACTGCTGTGCTGCTGTGAAAGGTGTTGTTGTTGAGAAACTGGTCTTTTAAAAGCATTAACTTGGCAATTGGCGCCCATTTCCACTCAGAAGAGGAATAAGATGAGTCAAAGTGTCTTACAGGCTCAACGTGTAAACATGAAGCAATGTAATGAAGAACCTTAACGAAAAATACTACAGCTGTACAGTAATTCTGCATATCAACTTTCCATTTTCAAAAGAAGAAACTTCGAATGCAATCAAGTGGGGAGATTGGGGAGTTTGTGACTTGCATTCAGAAGATACTGAGTTCAAATCTCTTGGGCCTGACATCCTGACCTTGGCCCCTCAGGCGAATGCTGGGATAAATATTTCTTCTCCAAAATTTTTCTGTCCCTCAATTCCTCTTATTTCACTTCCTTATTCATCCTTGCAGAGTTGCAAGACCATACGAATGGGTTGGTGGTGAGCGTCGAGCAGAGATAGAATTTGTATATTGGAAAATGTCCTGGCGTTTGGCGTTATAGCAACTCTTCCGAGGGGCTGAAACTCCTTAAGATGAGGAATCTATAAAAAAATACAAATCTGCCGTTCCATAAACGTGTTCGGCATTCGTATCTCTCACTTTACCCTTTCCTCCCAGAGGTTTAGTAGAATATAAAAAACCGTCGTTGTGCTTCGGTGTTTGAAATCTTCTTCCTTTTCAACCAGTCCAATCTAAAGCAACTTCAAACATTAATAATAATAATAATAATAATAATAATAAACAAAGTAGAACGACGAAGAAAGATATTAATATTATTAGACAACTTTGTCTCCCTATTGCTTTATTTCTACTTTGCGGATAGTGAGATCAAAACAAGGAAGAAACAGGTAATGATAAAATTCATCTTTAATTAATTATCTAAATAGTATGCAAAGAATAGATAAAATTAATCTCGTGTAATAAATATATCTAACTGAAGAAATATTTAAAAAGGAAACTCGAAATGGGATTTATTATTTTTAATATATTTTGTATTAAATGTCATGTTGGTTCTCTGAAGGTTTATTCCAATTTGTGAATTTCGAATTATCATAATCCTATTGTGCTTTTAACTTCAGAACTCTTTTGTTTCAATGCAGGAAAGTAGGACTTTTCAATCATTCAATACAGATACACACAAGAAATTGTTTTAAAAGCGAATTTAAATTGATTTTATATAGTGTTATTCTCCCTTTGCCTCCTCGAAACATGGACTCGTCTACCTTTGAGGTTATGTTTTAGAGCTCCGTCACTAAGATTTATGGTTCTGGCTCTGTGTGGAGCTGAGACTACATTCTTATATGAAGCTTGCACCTGAACTTGGGCAGTTTTATTCTTTACTTGCTTTTGTTTTCTTTGCAGTTACGCGGCTACAATGAATACTTGTAGGGAGGGAATTCGTTGCAATTTTATGATCGCTCAATGGAAATGCATTTATTACTCATGAGGGTCAAGAACTGCAAGTTAAAATTTTTAAGATATTATCATATAGGAATGCTGTAATTTTACACTCTTGTGTTCGAACACAATACCGCACCAATACTCAGCTATAGGCTATACAGTAGTAGCTTTGAGGGGTGAAAACATTTTTCAGTCAACATTTCTAAATTGTTAGAATAGTTATTTCTTCTTCATGCTACATCCACTGACCAAGGCTCTTTTGTAAGTTGTATATTAGGGATTCTAATTATCTTAAATTTTTTATGGTTTTCTTTGCTTTATTATATTACATTTTTACATATATATTTGTAATTGGAAGGAGAGCACTTTGTGATACTTAATTTGAAAGCAAGTACGTAGTATTTCACGTTTCTATTGTGCTTTAACAGTAAATTCTGTGATATTCAATTTGAATGTAAACATTAAATAATATTAATATTTTTATTGTTTTCAATTGTGTTTTGCCATTGCACTTTTGTATTGCTTATGCCAAAAAAATGTTTAATGCACTGTTTTTGAGTATTGTCTCTCAATATCTATGTAGTATAATAAAGGTATATTTGTTGTAAATATTCCCCCGAAAATTAAACTGCCTCCCAGACCACTCTCAGGGCGTCTTTCCGAGCACGGTCGCAAACATCAACTGGAAGATACCCAATTTTTTTGATTGATGATAAACTTCACTGAACAACTATGATATCGCGATAGACTTGTTTATTTTTATATTAAGAATATAGTAGTGGTGGTGGTGGTGGTGGTGGTAACTTCTATGTAGTGTCGGGCATTCAGTGTTGTAGATAGGCCGATGTTATCAAAATTCTAAAAAAAGAAGCAGCAACTTCACAGTGACATTATAGCATAACAAAGGTTTATGCCAAAAATTCCACCCTATCTATGTTAGACATTGGATAAAAGATTTTTGTTATTTTTTTTTTTAAATTCATCTATTTAAATCAATGTGAAGTCTGCATTTGGTTGCTTATGGTTTCTCTGTACATGGTCTTGTGGTTGACAGGCCAACACATAAATCATCTTCAAGATGCAGCAGTCTGTTCCTTTGATTAAATTTCATTATTTTGATAATAGAAAATCTCATTCGCACAAGTGTGACGTTGAAAACGGCAGCAAAATGTTTATGTCCCTCTTTGCAATTGTGGGACACTGACATCGCGCATAATTCTCTATAAATTTAGTTTTCGTAGTCGAATCGTTATAGTTAGGTTGTTGGCGTTTTGAATGTTGGTTTCACCAAAGTATGAAAAGGAGAAATTACACAATTATATATCTGAAACGACAAGCTGGTGACGTACTTTGTTACCGAAATTTGTAACGCTTTTAGGTGTTTAGCTATTAACTTCTTCAGTCATTCATTCTTTCTCAATTTTCAGCAAGTCTGTTTTCAAAACTCTCTATTTAAGGAAAGGGCAATAATTTACCTGCTATAGCTGAAGGCTCCCAAAACTTCTGCTTTCTTTTTTTGTAAAATCATTGAATTTTGTTTGTGGCCGAAATAATAGATTTTAATTTATGTTGCACGCTTGCATTTAAAGTTCATTCTCTGGAAAATTTTAGTGCACAAAAAAAAAAACAAACAAACAAAAACCATAGACTTCCAAAGCTTTTCCAACACTCTAGACCTAACTGGTCTTGATTTTACATATTTTATAATTTTAATAGTCGTAGTTTTTTTTTTTTTTTTTTTGAGTAGTGTTTAACGCCCGTTTTCACTACTGAGGCACCACAGGCGGTGGACACTGATGATACATGAGATGAAATGATAAATTGGGAAAGGATATTTTTTTTTTTAAGGAAGGAAGCGTTCCAGGCCTAAGTTTAGGTACCTCCCCGGCATTTGCCAGTTATGAAGACTGAGGAAAACCTGGAAAAAACCCCAGTCAGGGAGGACGGTCCTGGCGGGATTCGAACCGCAGACCTCCCGCTCACGAGTCCGTGCCTTAACGACCTCGGCCACCCGTGGCGGTTATAGTCGTAGTTAACACAAATTCTAAAAGTCCCACTTCAACAGTTCTCATATTAACTCCTCTCTGTGCAAGAAACAATGAGTTGTCATAATAGTTGGGTTCGCTACTCACGAAACATAAAATATTTAATTTTCCCCGTTAATGACGCTGCTCCTCGGTGTGAAGAGAAATGCAGTTTTCCCGAGAAATATTATGTTCAACAAAATAATTATAAACACGGTCATAAATATTTTCGCATGTAGTAGTTGTTTTGAGTTCTTGGCAAAATAAAAATTGTACAGTAATATCTACATTATATTCAAACTTAATAAAGGTAAGTAATTGACATTTACTACTTGTGACATGGCCTTCGTCCATTTGTAGAGCAAACACAGTATCCCCCACTAATTAATTGTTCACATTAATTTCAATGTCATGAGACATTTTCTTTTATTCTGGGATTAACAAAGTTACCCAATAACAGAATTTTTTATATTTCTTCTTCCCAGCATCACTAAACATACTTTTCACAATTTTTGGGGCGGATAATTTGATTCCTCACCAATATTATGAGCTTTTTTCTATTGGGCTATTAAGTCAGAGGCTACATGTGAAGCATGCAACGATTTGTTAGAAACAGACTTTTCCTGTGACTTTAAAAGGCGTTCAAAATATTCTGTTGGTTTTGCAGCTAGAAAGCTAAACGAAAATTATTAAAAATAAATTAAAAATTATTTTTCTAAATGTATATTTAGTTTATTCGACATTTTCGCATATAAGACACTCGTGATTTTGTTTATATTCATCTCCATTCCACTAAAACCACATTGCAAGTGTTCATCATTACTTTATGAAACGCAGTACATTTTTGTGAACTCTGAAGGAACTTTCTCTCACACATTTGAAATATTACTGCTGTCTTCTACACCAGAACTTGATTCAGATTGCCTTTTTCGAATTAAAATTTGTCCTTGATAAAATTTAAATAAAGAACTTTTGATAAAACAGTCACATGAATATACTAAAACTAACTAGTATGTTCTGATGATTCTAAGCTCTGTTTATTTACAAGTGGGAAGAGTAAACAAACTGCGAAGCATTGTTGCAGGTGTTCACTTTCATTTGAATACCGCTAGGCAGAATATTAAACCGAGCATTGTTGCAGGTGTTAACGTTTCATTGGTTAAGGCTGTCTCATAACAAAATGTACCATATGAAAGACTTCATTGTAAATAAAAAAGAAAATGCGTCGTAAAGAGACTTTCTGGATGACATAACTTTATTTTTCAATTACAAAATTTCGCGACACACTTCATGGAGCAGTGCGACACACCAATTGGGAACCACCGGGATACGATATAAATGTTAAAGAAATAGAGAAAAAATGTAGCGCATGTAAATATAATTTTTAAAGCATTGGAAAAATATATGGAGTGAAAATATTCAACAGTCACTGAAATTTGATAGATTTTGGGTGTAATTTTTATTTTCTGAAAAAATAATTTGGAAATTGGATTCTGTAGGTGAAAATGTTTTTTCGGAAATGGTTTCTTTTACAAGCCATATTTCAGTTTGCTCTGTCAAAATCACATTTTATATAACATTTATTAACGTTTGTTTTACTTTCCATATACCTTATGTTTTCATCATTTAACGGCAAACCACCATTGGTGGCCAAGGTCGTTAAGGCGCGGACTAGTAAGCGAGAGGTCTAGGGTTCGAATCCCGCCAGAACCGTCCTCCCTGACTGAGGTTTTTTACAGGTTTTCCTCGGTCTTCATAACTGGCAAATGCCGTGGAGGTAGCTTAAACTTAGGCCTGGAACGTTTCCTTCCTTAATAAAAATATCCTTTCCCAATATATCATTTCATTTCATGTGTTCACTGCCTGTGGTGCCTCAGCAGTAAAAACGGGCGTTAAACACCATTAAAAAAGAATCATTTAAGGTAGGTATTAAAAGGAAAGGGCGGGGGGTCAAAATCATATTTCTGTTTTTATACTATTTTAATATTTGCAGTTTTTCTGTTTACTTTGACATGAATTTCATTAATGTTCCTTGTTTATAAGTTTTTTAATAAAAATATACTAATTATGTCACTGCAGCAGCCTTTTTACTTATTTATTTATTTTTCATTTCGAGAACACTTGTTCAATAAATTTTCTACATCTCAGGAACCATTTGGTCTAGGAGCCTGTAGTTTATCTTGAATCATAGAAAATGTTGTGTTTCATAAATTGTCAGAATTTGTTTCCATTGCATCATCCTTTGTGGTTTTACAATGTTGGAGGGTTTTAAATGGCGTTTTCGTAAAAAAAAAAAAAAAAAAAAAAAAAAAAACTAATATTTTTCTGTAAAAAACATTTTGGGCTGCAATTATTGAAAAACTTTATTTTTTGCATAAATTTCTCATTTTTTAAGGATGCATATAAGCTACCACTTTGAGACTTTTACCATTTATTCATGAAATTATTGTAATAATATGGATGTTTTATGGTAGAGTTAGGACAAAATGTGACGTAGAAAAATAAAATGCTGGAAAAAATATAGATAAAGGAAACAAATACATAATTTATAGTTTACTTCAGAACCATGGTGTATTAGTGAGAATAAATCAGAAAAATTAAATTTTGTGCATCTATATGCTGTAAAAGTTTAATTTCATTAGCTTTAATAGTCCTTGATAAGATGGGAGATTAAGTTGACAAATTTAACATTACAAGAATAGGCCTTTCATACTTCTCTTAAGCATATCATGCACATAACGGGTTAAAAAAGTTATATATTTCTGTTATTCCATAGAGTTGATTTGCGACTTTTGTTATTTGATGGACGTATTCTTTAATTCCCACACCTTCAGTAGTTTAATTTTCAAATACAATTCTTATGCAACGTAATTAAGGAAAGTAATCGTCTTCTAAAACGAGTGACCCAGTTTTGTTTAGTTATCCAATACAGATATAAGTAAACTGAAATAACAAAATGCTCTGGCTTTTAGCCTCTTAAGACAAATAGATTGGGATAATGAGAAGGAAACTGATAGGAAGTGATTGTTGATAATAATGCACTTGGAAGTTAATATATGAAACTGTTTATTTCATCATGGTGGTCTGTTGCGTAGCGCGCCGGATTACGTACGCATCCTCTGTGTTCATCACGCAAATGGTTAACCGTCATATTATGCTAATTTGGCATCATCGTGGCTAGACATGCCATATATGGAAGATAAGCTCGTGAAAGTGTTCTTCTGCTCTGGATTGGTTGGGACGTGTGAGAATGCGGCATGCGTGCACGTCTCAGTTTTATATACATATTCATAAATAACATTTCATAACAGCTGTCCTTCAATATGCCTTCTCATTCATTGAAGGTAAAGAGTTAACAAATAAATAAGAGCGCACTTCAGATTTATGCTGTAAGAGTAAGTATGAAATAAACGAACTTAGTGTCGAGCTACGTGATAGTAACAGTACGGTTGTATAAGTATATATTATCAAAAGTAATATTTTATTAGGCGTCATTTTACAGCTAATCGTACATGCAAAAATTCTATAGGAAGCTAGTTTAAGCTTTATTTATATTAAAACATATAGCTTAATTATATATATTAGCGATTTCCAAAGGAATGTAGCTATTGCAGTTGTACCCTTGAAACGATTTTTAAAATATTTCTTCAAATCTCCATCGATTCTACCTACTAGGAACCGAAAATTACAATGAAAATATATATATATATATATACTATTAATAGAGTAATAAAAACTTCTAAAAAGCATAAAAACTCATAAAAAACACTCAGAGTGCAATATAAAAAGGTTCACATAAACTTTCACACTAAAAACCGTAAAATTGAACACTAAAATCACACTATATATCGAGCTTGGCTCTTGGTCACGTGATGAAAATGAACTGAGCTCTGGCAGGCAGCTTCTGTCGTTGTGAGGCATAGAGATGTGACGTGGCAGCAAAACTGCCAACTTTGGCTGAACAAAGTAGTTTGGCAAACCTGGCAGTATTACAGGGAGATGTTGAGGCCTGGAGGAATACGGGCTTTATGTAAAACTATTGCTGCCATCTCTACGTCTCTGAGTAAGGTGTATTTAGATGGAGGGGCGGCATCTATGAGAATAAGAGAGAAACAGTTATCGAACGTGGCCTGGTGAAAATTGGCATGTTGTGATACCGGTAATGGGGAACAAATTTTAACTGAATGCCTGTGATTGTTCATTCTAATAGATACCTTAGTGGACGTTAGTCCAATGTAAAAAGCGGGACAAAATTGGCATTTAAGTAAATACACCACATTTGTGGAGGTACAGTTAAAAAAAGAGTGAATTTTAAATTCTGATTTCAGATTTGGACTAACGTAAGATGAGCATGGGGATATCAAGGCACAGGTTTTACATTTAGGGCGGTTGCACGGATACGAGCCAAGTGTCGAGAAGGAGGGCTGAGGATAATCAATATTTTTGCGAAAAATGCTTCTGAGGTTGCGGGCCGACCGGAAACATAGCCTTGGTACTGTTTGAAAAAATGATGCAGTTAGTTGGTTTTGCATGAGGATATTGAAGCTGTCTTTTAGGACAGGTTTAAGTCTTTCAATGCCTGGAAAGTATGTCACTGTGAAATTCAGTGGATCAATATCTGCTGTTTTACGAGTCTTAGGAGTATGCTTCTGGTGAGAGGCCTGGACTTTTGATTTTACTAGGGAAGGTGGGTAACCCCTGTTGACTAATTTGTCAGTTAATTGGGTGATGTATCTATCAAGAGCTGAGTCATTATTGCAGATTCGGTGTCCTCGTAGTGACAAAGAAAAGGGTATGGCCTTTTTTATATGTGATGGATGGCAACTTTCGAAATGTAAGTACTGCTGTAGGTTGGTAGGTTTAACATGAATTGATGTCAGAAATTGCTTATTGATTAACTGAATTTCCACATCCAGGAAGACAGCTTGGGTACGGGAAACTGTGGATGTGAACTTAACTGGATAGTTGGTGTTCAACCTATTGAAGAAACTATCAAATGCCGTAATACCATGGGTCCAAATGATAAAAATATCGTCAATAAATCTGCGCCACACCAACGGTGCTAAGGGTTCTGAAAGTAGGAATTCTTCTTCAAGTTTGGCCATAAAAAGGTTGGCGTAAGAAGGAGCCATTCTGGTCCCCATGGCTGTCCCCTTGACTTGAAGAAAATATTGACCTTCAAATACAAACACATTATGAGTGAGGACAAAAAATGCTAATTGGCAAATAAAATCATTGGAAGGAGTCTGAGCTAAGTTTGATTTATTTAACACACCTTACTCAGAGACGTAGAGATGGCAGCAATAGTTTTACATAAAGCCCGTATTCCTCCAGGCCTCAACATCTCCCTGTAATACTGCCAGGTTTGCCAAACTACTTTGTTCAGCCAAAGTTGGCAGTTTTGCTGCCACGTCACATCTCTATGCCTCACAACGACAGAAGCTGCCTGCCAGAGCTCAGTTCATTTTCATCACGTGACCAAGAGCCAAGCTCGAAATATAGTGTGATTTTAGTGTTCAATTTTACGGTTTTTAGTGTGAAAGTTTATGTGAACCTTTTTATATTTCACTCTGAGTGTTTTTTATGAGTATATATATATATATATATATATATATATATATATATATATATATATATATATATATATATATATTCGTAACCGTTACAGCTCTAGCAGTCGCATTTTTTTTTTATTTCTTAACGAAACTGGGCATATAACCATCAATTAACAAATGATTCGTCGAGTTCGTTATTGATCAAAATGAACCTTTGGGGGTGGGGGTTAACCTAAAGCCAAACTTTTTCTAAAAAAAATGCTTTTTCTCCATGAAACTCGCTATATTTCTTTAAAATAATTTGATGAAATTAATTTCCGAAAATCTGGGCAATCGAACCATTATGAGTTGGGGTATACCTTAAAATCGAGTGGCGGTTAAAGCGAAATGTAAAAATCGCTCTAGCAGTCGACATTTTGTTTTGTTTTAAAGGAAACTCGGTACATGTCATTAAAATTAAACAAGAAAACTATTTTTGAAAACCAAGGAAAACGGCCCATTAGGAGTGGAGATTTATATGAAACAAAAATTTAAAAGTCGCCCTAGTAACACTAATATTTGTTTTTTCACAACAAAACTCGACATATACCATTTAAATCAAATAATAAATTTAGTGTGTGAAAAATCAGTAAATAACATTATTAGGTGTTGGGTTTTACCTGAAACTCAAATTTTAGAAATACTCTAGAGGCATCAACACTTGCTTTTGCGCAAATACTCCGTGTATACCATTTAAATAAATGAAAAAAATAGTGCCTGAAAATCAGGGAAATCGCAGCATTAGGACTGGCAGTTTACCTGAAACCTAAAATTTAAATGTCAAGGCGCCAATATTTGTTTATTCGCCACAAATTCGGTATATACCACTTAAATAAAAAATAAACTTAAATAAAAAAAAATAGTTTATGAAAATAGGGAAATTTGATCATCAGAAATAGGGGTATACTTGGAAAAGGAAATTTAAAAAGCCCTCCTGCGTCTGTATTATTTTAAAATAAATGGAAAAATAAATTCAGCATATAAACTATATTTATAATGCTGAATATCATTTTAGTAAACAAAAGCATCGTCGTGAAGATAGAAAATGTGAAATATTAATCTAATATGTGTTTCAGAATTATATTTATATAAGAGCGCTCTGTAATAACCTTCAGAAAACGTTTGCGTCACATTTTTTACTACAATGACATTTGAATTAAGTTTCAAAGCAATGAAAATCGAGGAACTTTCCATTGTTTATTGTTGATTGTGTATATTTGCTTATTATATTGCATTTTTAAATATAACTTGTTTTTATTTTGTTGAAACATTGAACATCTTAAATACGTAATGTAACTCGAATCTTTCTGTTATTTTTCTCTATTTTAATGAATGTAAGGGCATGCTTATGAAGTTATATCAAGGGCTCAATTCATAAACACGACTATATTTAAAAATGTTAAAAAATACCCACAGAGTGTAGCTTTGTCCATCAATGGTCATACATTTTATTTAATTAATAGTATACCATTAATTTTTATGGTTTATCCTCAATAACAATAATAATAATAATAATAATAATAATGATAATAATAATTTCTCATTTGTGGTACTTATAGATTGCAAGAATTCTAATTTTGTTCCCTATACCACACAGAAATGCCATAAATTATTTCATTTTATTATTTAATAAGACCAAGATTGGATTTTATGTTCTTTTTTAAATTTAGGTGAGAAATTCGCTTAGATTACGCAGCTCCTGCGTGATGAACTTTTTAAAAGATGTATTAGTTACATTTCTCTGATGTGATTCATAATACCACTGTGTAGTAAAATAATTCAGACATCACAGATATGAGTAAAATATTGCCTAGAAATTAATTAACAGATAAAACGTATTATAGTTCAACTAAATTGTTTCAAAAGAATAAACAAAAATGAATTATTCACCAAACCTAAGTGCACCAATCAGCAAACAGTGTTAAGAGAAATGAATCGGAGTCAAATTAAAAAAAAAATCTCCAGTCACGAATCTTCAGATTACCGTGCCGATACTCTTGCATCAGAGCTACCATCCTCTGTCCCAAATCTCTGTTATATGAGATATTGTTTTAACACTTTAATTAAGGGGCGGTAGTAAAGTGAATATGGTCAAAATATGATTTTTTTTTTTTTTTTTTTTTTTTGCATATTGTTAACAATTCACTTCATAATATATCAGGTAGTATTTAGGTCAAAACGGTTTTAAAATGCTTTATTTCCATTTAAAAGTCGTGTGTTAGGGGCAATTGGTGTTGTAGTTCCTTATTTCAAAATATTTCAGCTGTATGTTTAAATTCCCAGGCTTTTTCTCTGGTAGGCATATTTATACATTGGTCACATTGATGGACGCTCACAGATTGTCAACTGTTTCCAACTTCCTGTCTGTTTCCTATTAGTTTGTTTTGAATCCATCTGGAAAAGATTGCAAAATGCCAAGTGATAAACTTTTATTCAAAAACCTAAAGAGGCCTAGAAGAGGTAAAACAAACCCTATAAATACTTTACATATAATAATATTAGTGATAGTATTAATGTAGAAAATGTAAATATTCAAGAAAATTATAGGCTTAGGTTAGGTGAGTCATATGATGAATCAACTGATAAAACACCTCTAGAAGAAAGTTGTTTTCTAGTTCTAGTGTATATAATAATATTTTTGGAAATAAGTGAGCCAGATGATAAGTAACAAGTGATAACTATATTATAAATTTGAATTTACTGTCAAGTTCTTTGAAAAATTTTGTAAAATGCAATTCTACTATGAAAATGGCAGTGTTGTGTAGTTTTGTTTAATTCAATTTTTCACAAACTTGTTTTTAAACAATGTAGGTACTTATAACTCAGAAAGGATATATGGTAGGAACATGAAATTTTAACAGGTTACTGCATAAGGTTTATTTAATTTACTAACTTTTTTGCACTCCTATCTCAATATTTCTGGTAGTTATTAAATTAAATTATTTGAAAAATGTATAAAAATATATTTATTTCATAAAATATATACAAAATATTTTCATATAAACTAATGCAATTAACGGTCAGTAGACACAAAACATATTTACTAATGTGTGTACCAAATTTCACCGCTGGTTCTTGTGCAATATGTCCCTAAATATGACAAAATTAACATTGAGAAGAACCTCCCCTCCTCCTCCCCTTAAGTTACTATTTCTTTAATTTATTCTGACTGGGTGCCTCTTTCTATACATTTCTTAACTCACTCTGGATTTGATATGTCACTGTCACTGTCTTGTAAATATTTTATATAATTGATTGCAGTAGAGTACGCACCACAGTTAAGGAATATCAAGATAATAGCAGAAACCCAGTGTCGCGAAGCCTTAGTCAGTGAAACAGTTACATCGCCCCAAATTGTTGCCTAATACAGTGTCTCGAAGTTACCGCTATGGTGGACTGTCTAGTGGATATTTCAGAACTATATCCAATGCAATATCTGAGCTTAAGGTTTTTGTTGACTCTTTGCAGATTCAACCGAGAAATGACATATGGGGCGCGCTTGGATATCCAAATCTAATTATGTTGTGTTTGCGGACTCGCGACGACTGATAATTGGGAATTGAGGCACCGTAAATGCGAAAATATTATAAGTCAATTTATAGGCAGATGAGTTTAAAGCATTGCTCACACCTATCTCGGTTTTTTTTAATCGTTCACATTTACCATATATACATTAAGTTGAACGAGAGATCATAATCGAATATGTACTTTATTACACTACAAACCGACTTAACAAAACACATGCTTATTTTTACTCTGAGAAATTAATTTGTTTTGAACACAAAATGTTTTTGCTAATTATAATTTGATAATCTATTCTAGGATCAAAAAATAACAAGTATATGAGCATGGGAATGAACGACCCTCAATTGTCCTTAGATATCACTCATTTGCAATATTTTCTGGCCTCTAGCTCATAAATATTGTTCTTTGTGATTGCATATCTATTATGTCACTGAGGTTTATTAGAATGTGTCAAAAATCAAAACTTTCAAGGAGAATTTCGGATTTATAGATCTGAGAATAGGTTAAAGTAAGGTTAAAGGTACTGAGAACACCTAGAGCAATTTGTGTATTGATGTCTTGGGTTTTTTTCATTTGTGAAGAATTTTACAATTTTACATAAAAGATTTTATTAAAAAAAATAAGTATAAATATCAGTAACATTTTAAAAACAGGCTCTTTTAATGAGTTTGAAAAACATACTCTTGAGAAACATGGCAGAATTTGTTGATTATGTGCGGAATACGCCTACACTCAACTCTTTTTCACGTTTTAAAATTTCTTATTTATATTTGTCAGTAGTATTATTTTTATGATCTCTTATTTCCCCTATCAGGTATAGAATAAGCAGGTTTTATTACCTGTCAGTTCCAACCCGAAAAGAGTATAAAAGCGTTAATTTGATTTCTCTTTCTTGAATTTCTTCATTATCTTTGTAAGTTCAATGTGTCATTTATACTACGCTAAACATTGTAACTATTGATTATCATAAATGTTATTAACTGTTTCTTAAAAGTTTCAAAGTTATACAGTTTTTTGTTTTAAGGCAATATATTTCAGAAATTCACATAGTTAACGGCTTACTATGAGAAATGCATATTCTGATGATTTGCTGTTGAATAAGGAAAAATTAGTTGCCAATGTAGCAGAGGCGCAGGAATCTTTTCTCCTCCACAACTCTAATAATATTTCCAGCATGATTTCATTATTTTGGCATTATTCATTAAAATTAGTAATGGTATATAAGCATATAATAGTTTATAATGGAATTATAAATTAGAAATAGTAGATTAACGACATGTTATCACAATAGATGACACTTCAGGTGATGGGCTGAGCTCTCTCTCTCTCTCTCTCTCACACACACACACATTTATTTATTTATTTATTTATTGACGATATTTAACGCCCGTTTTTCCTGCTGAGGCATCATAGGCGGTGAACACTGTTGATACATGAGATGAAATGATAAAATGGGAGAAAATTCTTTTAAAGGAAGAAAATATTCCAGGCCTAAGTTTATGCTACCTCCCTGTCATGTATCATTTATGAGGATCGAGCTAAAAACTTCAGCCAGGGAGGACGGTTCTGGCAGGAATCGAACCTCAGACCTTCCGTTCATCAGTTCATGTCCAAACGATCTTTTTCTAGGTTTATTAAATTTTAATCATTAATATAGCCCTTCAGTACTCGGAATAGACTTTAGGTTTAATTATTGTGTGTTGACAATAGTGTATAATATATTGATAACAAACACAATTCAAATGTTTAGAATTTCAAAATTTGAAGTGTGCAAATGTCCATGGTTGTACCTAATTTGCCGAAGAACGAAGTAATCAGCGAAGTGTATTTACTTTATCATAAATTGAAAGCAAGAGAAAACATGTTACTGAAAATGATCTGTGCTGCAACTTGGGACACTCCAACGAACTTCGCAGCACACTTTGATATAAAATAAACTTAAGGTAAATAAATAACCTAAATTTATGGAACTTAGATAAAATGAAGACCAAATGATGCTGCTCGTATTAATAGTACAGCTATCTTTCGGTTTTAAAGTGAAACTTCAATCACACCATCAGGATTAATACTACTCCAGTATATGCAATGTTTTGGCAGTCCATATATCTTGAGAGATCAAAGTTAGCTTCAAAAGCTTTGTAGAAAATGGCCGAAAAAGCCTTACAGAGCTTCGCTCTTTTTTTCGTAGGCTGTGGGTTTTATTTATGGTACAGCAGTAATGGAGATAGCAGTCTAGAGAGGCTTTATACGCACTGCCGACAGATAAACCAACTTACTGGCTAAACGTATTAGACTTTAGCATCAAAGTTTGTAGTCCGTAGCCTATTTCATTAAGCTTTTCCCCTGTTTACTCTACAAATTGCTCTTCCCGATGATGGAGATGTCATTCCTGAAATTTAGCAAAAAAACACTCTCCTGCAGTATTTCTACAATTTCTTTTATACATAAAAATCATAAAAAAACATTATTTGTTCCATTGTATATCTAACTCTCGGCATACTGCACAGTGCACAAATACACAGCAGAAGTTTTGACACACTTTTTATAGAAATACAGCTAAAATACTTGGAGCAATAATCACACGGAACAAGTTCAATTGCCTACTTTAGCAAAACTCCACTCTAACCGGGAATCACTTCCACTAGAGGTCAACCGCTTTCCACTAGTGTGTACAAATCCCGATTGCGTAGCGGAACGAGAGCACGGCATAACTCTGTAAACAGAAAAGAAGAGATACTTTTTTAAGACATTTAAATTTAAAGGGCAATTGATCTTTGTTTCAAAATGTGGGCCAACAATGAAACTGTCGATTTCCTGCCTTGCTTCAATGTGCTCATATGATCTGATTTTCTTCTTCTCCCACTCCTCTATATAACAGAAAAAGCAGTATTGCTGACAGGAAATACCCCGAGATCCCGAATTAAACTGTTCAAGAATTATATTTCAAATAGAACTGTTTCTTGAAGCTTGTCCATATTTGTTTCTTGTAAACTGAGAGCAGTAAAACTATTTTGTCCTCTTTCTAATAACCGACCTCGGAAAACCGAAGGAACAATCAAAGAAATAAAAGATTGAACCTATATTTGAAAAATTATCATTATTATGATACTTTTCCGAGCATTTTGTACTAAGTTACTGACTTCTAGGCTCCATAAAAGGAACACTGTAACGACGTTGTTGTGTTAAACAAATGAAGAAAGTGAAAGGATCGTTATGAAGGTAGGTAACTGTCAAAGGGAAGATGCTGCGATTGATCATCCAGGTTCACCTCGTTGCGGCACGCATCACTCGTCTTTGGCGGACGCGTTGTTAGTAGGAACAGTGCACAGGTCGGGTAGTTCTCGTTTTATTCCGCTTAAAACAAACATGTCTTTTCTAATGCATTTTAGCTTGACATTCATCCTTTTGCTTACCCCGCACTCTTCATTTACCCGCCAGTTGCTACTGTTAATTTTATGATGAACAGCAGCTTTGTGTTTCGCAAAGGTTGATGATACCTTAAAAGGCATGTCGGGGCCCGCTCAAAAACAAAAGCCCTCTGAGCAACATTTTTTTTACATTATCTTATCAGGGCTCGGCTTTTTATTATATTTTAACTTTTCATAACTTCTCCTGTTGTTTTATTGCTTACTTGAAAAACCTTAGTTTACCTTGCTTTTTAAATTTTATTTGACATACCGTTCTGATTTTTAGTACCTACTTCGATTTATGATATTTTGAATTCATACTAACGCTAATCGTAATTGCATCTTAGTTTTGTTTATTCATTTTATTATGCATAACCTTTCCTTGTCTCTAATTTATTTTAAATAGTTTGCAGTTTTTCCTATTTAATTTGTCCCATTTTGTTAAATTTCAACATAAACATTTGGAAAAATACATCTTTTGATATATTTCTTCATCAATCTTTTAAAATAAAGAATATAACACTACTATACATAAAATCATCCGAAGAGGTGATAATAGAAATTATGGCAAAAATGAATTCACAATGATAATATCACCAATTATTGTTTTTGTCAAACCATTAGTCAAAACCATGGCAAAGGCAAATCATATGATAGAAAGTCAAAACTCTCCAAACACTAAGTGTTCTCCACATTGGCGATTGTATCATACACTATAACTGCATTGTAAGGACATCTCTGTTATCACTGACCGTTTACTCGGCAGCAATTTTGCCCTGATAAGGTCTGCGCTTCTTCTTTCTTCGGAATAGACCATTGAAATAGGCACGATGCCTGTTTTAAGGTATATAAGGGGAAGAACTGTTTCAAGCTTTTCATCAAATATAAAATTTACACAATTTAACACACACAAGCTCAATACGATCCTCCCAAGTTAGTTTAGAGTCAACTACAATACCCAACATATTAAAGGATGTAGTAATATCAATGTGTGACAAATTAAACAACAATGATCTTGTCTTGTTTTCATTTAATTTTAAACCATTATCATTTAATAGTTTCTAGCTTCAGAAAGATATAAATTCATTTGGTTCTTTAATAAAGTAACATTATTATGGCTGCTAAGTATTGTAATATCATCTGTATGTAATATACCAACAGTATATAGTAACTCGAATATTGTCAATACTTATTAAAATAACATAGGACTAAGGACTGAACCTTGTGGAACACCATATTGAATAGTCTTTATGCTAGATTTATTGTTATTAACTACAACACATTACTTACGGTCCATTAAATATGAGTTAAATAATTATAGTTCACTACCAGTAATTCTACAGAGCTTCATTTTTGAAATTAAAATTGTTCAATAAAGCCAAAAGCTTTACTGAGATGACAGAAGATAGTCATAAGAGCTTCGCCCTTTTCAAAAGTGTCTAATAAATGTTTAATTAAATGTTTTACTGCATTAAACTAGTCCTGAAACCATATTGACTTATGTAAAGTATATTATTGCTTTCAAAGTAATTGCAAAACTGCTTTTTAATTATCTTTTCAAGAATTATTGAAAATACAGCAATGTTGGAGATTTGCCTGATTTTTTTTGATTAATTTATTTATGGACGCACTTTAACAGCTCAGGTCATCAGCGTCCCATTCAACTCAGGGCGTGAAACGGCCGACAAATTTTGCTCAGAGGCCTCTCGTTCAGGCTTGAGGTTCTTTTTCGTGCCGTAAATGTACGACACGGGACCCACGGCTTTACTTCCTTTCCGAAGGAAGCCATACTTAGGATTTTTACGCCCGAAAAAATCCATCGGTCCTGGCCGGGTTCGAACCCGCGATCTTGGGTTTAGGAGGCAAGGAGATTTGCCTGTAATTAGCAGACTCACTCATGTTCTCTTTCATAAAAATCGGAATGACTCTATCTTAAATGTTTCAGGGAAAGAGAAGTGTACCGTATAAAAATTCGGAATACTGTAAGCTTGATTTTTGAAGTGCTAACTGATGAAAACTTCAAAATATTAAATTTCGAAGAAGAACTGACATCTAGCGGCTCAGAGTATCTTAAATACACTCCGATTATAAGTAGTGAAGGAGTTTTTAAAATGTATAAGAGTATTCTTGCCGATATTTTTTTTTAAAAGATTCTGCACATTTACGGCAATAAAGTGGCTATGATTTTATAGTGTAATTTTTCAGTTCCCTTTTGTTTAGTGCAGGTGAATGTAAAGATTATGCTTTCTTTTAAAAAGATTAATAACTTATATTTAATAACACAAACGCTAACTTATATTACTTATTATGGATTTTTAAACCTGTTTGGTCATTTTTAATTTATAAGGTCATTTTAAGTAATTTTAGATCATAAATATCTTGTATCTACTTATTATAATAACCGAATTTCGGAAACAAAATTTATCATAAAGTGTTAAAAGAATCTGTTCTTTTACAACCAAACATTTATTTTATGCAAAAACATTTAACGCTATTTGAATTCTTAGTCATAGACTTCCATGACCGATGTTACGTTGCTAGAATTTTCTTCCAGAAAGGTGGAATTCAAGACTTTTTCGTGCTGTTGCAGTCAGTAAACAAATTACCAGTTATTGTTCTCTATTTACAATTCAGTTCGAGTGCAGTGTTGATGGTTTGATTTCCATTTTCTCACAATCCACAAAATTAAGAGAATTAAGGAACGTTAAGGTACAAGTTACATTCTGAATAAATAATAATGTTTTTGTATAAACGACATAAATTTCTTTTGGAAACGAAATAGAGTTCAGAAGAAAGTATTACTTAGGTTAATGGTTACCTGTAAAAATACAGAATAAAGAAAGTAAGTAACTTACTTTCAGATGCTTTAATTTAGTTTGAGACAAGGGGGTATATGTCGACATAGGTTATATTTTGGAGCTTCAGTGTACTTTATGTACTAAAGGATATAGAAATATGGGGAGTGGAGGATAGTTGGAAAGAGATGGATAAACTGCTTAATATGTTTTGTAAAACTGTGTTAGATATTCCACTAAATGCAGTCAATGCTGGCACCCTGTAGGAAATGGGAACGGTAAGTGTAAGAGTTTGGGTAATAGAGAGAGTATTAAAATGTTGGTTTAGAGTACAACAGAAACCACATGGTCATATTTTAAATAATGTTTAAAGTTTCAGGAATCCACTTTAAGAGAAGCTAGTGGGTAGGGAAAGTAGAATTGACACGGAATGGATTGGGGGAGGTTTGGTTAGGAAGGAATACTTTGACAGGTGAGTTTTGGAATATGATTAGAATCAGTTTTGAGGACATAGGCTGAAAAATTTTATATATGGATATAAGAGATAAGTATTCTTTGCTGCTATTATAAGAATTAAAAGAGAATTGTGAATGAGAGTTATATTATATAAAATAGAGGGAGGAGTTAGATCAGGAATATGGAGAATATGGAGACTAAACGGAATTGGAAGAAATCTGGAGCTGAGTGTATGCCCAGTGTGTAGAAGTAATGAAATTGTTATTTTCGACTTATTTGAATGTCCTGAAACAAGAAAGTGGAGGAGTCAGTTGATCAAAGTAAAATGGGTTCATATAAGATCTGAGATAGCAATAAGGAAAAATTTTGGGTACAATGAAATTAAGAAATTTTGGAAAATGTTTTTTTTTTAGATTTAAAATAAACGATTAATAAGTAAATTATCTCTAGTTTTTATCTTTTTAGTTTTATGGCATGGAGTTGTTTGAACTGGGTAATGATCAGGAGCACAGTATTGTGGATGTACTATTTTAAGGTGTTAAGTTTAGCATTGTGGCAGATGTTTGAGAAATTAATGGTTTGTAGAGACTGTAGCTAGCTGATAAAATAATGGTAGAGGTAGAGTAATTGAAATATTTTATTTTACCCCACTGGGTTGGGTTGCAGCCTGGTCCCCTGCAATTCCAGTAGGCTGCTGCTGATGAACCGGGGACTGGGGTCTTATGCAGTCAAGGTGGAAATTTTATACTTTGTTTAATTATTTAGAGTAAAATTATTAATGTATTAAATTTTATTGTCATAGTAAGGGGTTACACCTAAAATGGCCTAGGCTAGATAAGATGTATATCACTTGTAGTTTGCATTTTTCTAAGCATTTCAATAAATTTCTTTTCAATGTTACAAAATGATTTACAGTCTTAGCGCAAACACATTTTCACAAGTTTATATATCAATGTGTCTTGCGCCTTGTTGCTGGCCTAGTGCACTGATATATGTAAACGCGTTTTATCATTATTCCATTGCCAGACGTGCGCAATAACAAGACTATATGTAGTGCACGAAACAGTTGATCTTTCTAACAGGTTGAATACCTGTTCTTTTAACAAACATGTCACGGGCTTTCAACGATCATCTCTTGACAGGCAGCGAACCCAAGAGCAGCTGTAATTTACAATATACTGCTTCGACATGCAGAAGAAACCCTCGTATTTCGAGACATTTATTGCTCTATTTTATTATGCTTAGGGTGGATTTGAAAGGCTGCAAAGCTCGCAGTTTTATGCTCCATTACACAATGGAATTAACGGCATAGCCTTGGTTCTTTCACCTCGAAGCACTGCTAGATGGCTCTGTAATTGCTAAGCAAGTCCCAAGTCTTGCATTTAAATTTATAACTCTCTGTTTCTTATATTCCTGTCGTCCACCCGTCATTCCTCTCATATTTTCTTAACCTTTACTCTGAATAATGTACAAGTATTGAGTGCACATGATTTCAGCAAGCGTTGTAACTGTTTTAACAGAGAAATAAGAATGTCTACAAATACAGAAGTAATTGTACTGAGTACAGCTCAACTTTTTTAGGCTTTGGTCTAAGCACTAGGTCACAGGTATTTTAAACATGAGGCTATAAATTAAAACTAATTAATACTTATATTTTTACTTTTCTTTCAATTATGGTATATTACCACAGGTGGGATGCTGGTAAGATGCAGTCTAAAGCAAAATTCATGTAATTAAATACTGGCTAAGAATAATTAAAGGAAACAAACAACTCGAGGGAAATATGCTACCGGCAACAATTAATCTACATTCATTATCATTATCAAACTGGTGGACAGCGGCTGTACAGTGATAATTGTCAAAAATCGGTTTAATCGGTTATTTGGCAGATGGGTAAAAAAAAAAAAAAAGAAAAAAAGCAGGGAACTAATCAGAACTTTTTTTTTAAACATGAGGCGTTATTCGGTGAAGCAGGAAATGTTGTCTCAAAATTTCCCATTTAATTTTAATTTATTCTGATGGCAATTATAATAATTGTATCTTCTTTCAGGTATTGTTTAATGCCACGAGTAGCATAATAATCAACGGTATTGGTGTTACAATTAGAATCAGGACTTCAATATTACAAGTGTTAGTGTATGTATATATATGTGTCTTTTTGACAAATAAGTAATATTCAAATTTTCTTCCTGTAATACTATGATTGACAGTGCACATACAAGTACATGTCTTTGTTATGTTTTTGTAAAAGGGATGGACGTGCTGAATTTTTGTCGGAAAAGTTAGAAAGGGTACATTAGCTTTACCTGGAAAGAGGGTCCTTTTGTAAAACCTTACTCTTTCAAAACCTCCCAGGCAGAGCAGCCAACTCAAGGCGCCAGGTGTTATTACACTCTAAACCTGGGTACGGCTAGAAATATGAGCTCAATTGGTAACTACTTGTCGTCAAAAGGAAATACCGCATGCAGAAACACCTGTTTTACAGAAACAAAAGTATTAGCTATTTCAAAGGGAGGCCGCATATACGAGTATGGTCGAAGCGTGCTTTATCGCAGACATTTAGTTCAGGAATCTAAAAAAAGGGCAGATGTATCCTCTTTCGTAGCATGGGAATAGCAGATGTATGTTTATTACGAACATGTAATAAACCATAACTTGTGTGATCCAATAAAATTCTAGAAGGAACCAAGTTCAATAATATTTAAAGGAATTAAATTTTCGCTAGGGGCGAAGCGAATTCACATAATAGATTTAACATTAACTATAAGAAGTAAGCTTTAAGCATTCGAAAGTTAATAGCAGTCAGTAGCAGTTTTTCAGTATCAGCATCAGTCATTAGTTGTTCAGTGTCATAGTAGATCAGTTAAGCCGTCGCGGAAAGTCAAAGCAAATTGTGTCAAAGTGAGTAAATAGTGAAGACAGTGAAGATAGTGAATTTTAAACCCAAGGGTGCACTATAAAGTACAATAATTATACGACAGACGCACAGCACGCTCTGAATCTTTCAAATTGTTGAATAAATTAAATGTCAAATTAGAGCCGAACTTTATAATATTACAGTGAATTCCTTCTTAACGACTTCAAGTCATTAAAAACAGTTCAAATTCCCCTGAGATCCCTATCCTATGCATTGGAACCAGAGAACTCATGACTTTAAGAGCCGAGGCAAGACAAGAAGGCAGCTAATTGTCTGATTAAATAAATAATAGTAAATCACCGTTGATATTAAAACCCCCCACCCACTATAATTCCGGTTAGATCTTAGATTTACATGTCAAGGTAAAGGTCAGACTTTAATTTTAAGCGAAGAGTGTTTGTTTTCGCTAATGATCTCGATGTGCACAAAGTTTATATTTGGAATGTTGGGACGAACAAGAGTGCTCTGAAAAGCAACCTGACACTGTTCATGGAGTTCATTATATTTTTGGTTGCAATTTGTAAATATGCAATTCTTAAATCCATCTGCTAATATCATGTGCCATAAGCGCATGAAAAGGGACGAGGAGGGAGAGAGTATGGTCGTGTATGAGCATTATAGTTCAGTCTGCTTCCAAACTGCAAATGTTTGACCCCCGTGCTGTTTCTTTGTGCTCGGGCAATGTTTTTAGTATATAGTATAGAGCAGGGGAGCTGCAGTTCCCTCCTTCCCGGCTTAAGTGCTTTCCGGCATTCTCTCTGTGGCACATACAAAATTAGCATCATTTTGTAGTACTAAATGCATCAAAAAGCACAAACCTATCGAAGAATGATATTTAGGTGGAAAAATAATACACAACTGCATATAGTTACACTCTTCTCTATTAAAATTAAAGCAGCATCAGTTCAGTGCTAAAGTATTTGCTAAACATGTTTGTATTTGTTAAAAAGATCTTCTGGGTTATTCACTGTCCCAAAAAATGAAATCATCTTCGGGTCACCAGATTGTAAATGTACGATTGTCTCTTTAATTTTAAAGCAGAAAGTAGCTTTCCAGTATAATACATTCGCTGTCACTTTTGCATAGTCAGTATTACCTTCCTTCCTTTGGAGCGATAACCCTCTTCGAACCAAGGCTGCCTCCTCTGTCTCTGTCATGCAGAGAGTGTATGATTTCTAGAGGACAATAACATTGTCTAAATGCGACTACAGCTTGGAGGAACGCTGGCTGTATGATACCGTCAGTTGTGTGTACCTGCTATCTTGTATAGAAAACGAAGGAAATCACATGAAGGGAGCCCTGACGTGATGTAAACAACACGATGTGTGTAGCATGCGATGTAATTAGCTTCATACCTCGGAGTCCGATATTCAATCCCTTTAAAACCTTTTTTATAAAATTTAGGGCTTACACACATAATAAGACTTTTGAGGCTTTCACTACCAGCTTTAATACACAACTTTCCGAGATTTTGTGTTGTGTTGTGTTGTGCTGCATTTAAGAGTAAAGCTTTTGCTAACTGAGCGAATGCTTTGGTTTTAAAACTCTTTACTTCAAGCCAAGATGCTAGGAGTTCTGCTTTAGCAAGCTCTGAATCTGGGATTAGATAATTTCGTCAAAATCAGTGCTATAGGGTAAGCTGGTAGTGGAACGGTAAGCTCATTAGATTTCGCACTGGACGAATAGGTGAAAGTATATTGGTACAATTTAAGGTCTTTACACCTTTAAAATAAACTTTACTCGTGGTACCATGCAGAATAATAGCGATTTACACGATTACTTTGTTTATGGGCATTGATGTATTTTTCAACCTATCACCAAGATCTACAGCCACTGCAGTAAACATGGATCCTTTGATCCCCTTCCTACACCCAAAATAAATATAACAAATTTATGAGCACTATACACACTTACATGATCTATTGATTTTTATTGCCCCACAAGTTTTCAATAAGCGAATTAAAAGTTATTTATTTTAGCAAGTTAGTTAATTACATGCACAGATAATTTTACAAATTAGTTATGAAATTAATACAAAAGTAAGATGAAAACTAATATTCACTCAGGATAATTTCACTTCCAACTTAACGAACAATCTGCTAAAAACGATAGCAGCCCTACAAGATCATAGATGTCTTTCTAAGTGGTAATGCAGTGACCATCACACAGAAAATTTCCAATTTAGTAAATAAATTATTTATGGTTTCAGTAACATTTGGCTATTGACTAAAAGAAACAAAACCAATAGATAATGCAATAAAATCGACAATGTTACCCTGCATTATCATTTTTAAGATAACGCTCTTTTCAATGCTACGCATTAGCCCACGAATTACTACAATTTTTAAAGAATTGCGCCTACAGAAGTTTCAGTCTTTAAATGTCTTAAAATGGTAAGTTTTGATAACTGTAAACATTTTGCTCATGTGCATTTTTCAAAATTAATATCCCTCAAGATGGTTCATTAAACTGAAGAACAGTTCACAATAGCATCTTAAATTCCTTGTAGTGATCTTGGTTTTAGATTTATCAAGTTATAAATTGGATTACTCTGGTTCAGATACATTTAAGACCATGTAGTTACAAAAAGAATGCTTTTTATTACTGATAACCCACAGAGCAAGACTGATACATAAACTTTGTCTTTCTTCTTCTGAGAATGAGGAAAAATAAATGAGTTTCCATTAAAGACGCATATCTCGGTTAGTACTTAGCAATATTGTAACCAGACCGCATAAAAGTTAACTAAATTCTTCAATAACTAATAAAAATTTATAAATATAAAATCATAATTTCCATGTTATTACATTCTGTTTATAATAACTATACAGAATATTTCAAGAAATGAAAAAGAGTCAGAATATAAACTGATCTCTATTACTAAGAAACGCATTCTTGGATTCTGTTGCTAAAGACAGCTGTCTGTGGGTATATATATAATTCTTTACTTTAGCTTCTTACCCCAGTAAGAGCTCTTCAGCTCGAAATCTTGTTTTATATTATGTTTTTTTTTTTTAGTATTTTTAATAGTAATTCTTGTTTTGTCGGTGAAACGCTTTAGTTCTTTTATATGTAGCGCCTTTTATATTTTCATTTATTATTGTAGTAGCAATAGTAGTAGTAGAAGTAGTAGTAGTAGTAGTAGTAGTAGTAGTGGTAGTAGTGGTGGTGGTGGTGGTGGTGGGGGTGGGGGTGGTGGTGGTAGTGGTGGTGGTAGTAGTTGTAGTAGTAGTAGTAGTAGTAGTAGTAGTAGTAGTAGTAGTAGTAGTAGTAGTGGTAGTAGTGGTGGTGGTGGTGGTGGTGGGGGTGGTGGTGGTAGTGGTGGTGGTAGTAGTTGTAGTAGTAGTAGTAGTAGTAGTAGTAGTGGTGGTGGTAGTGTATTTATTTACAAAATATATTTGTTATAAATATAATTAACCCACGTCGCAAGATCCTGGGACCGTACGTGCTTTTTCAATACACTAGGAAAGGCTTAAAATTGCAAAAAACAATTTAACTCATAAGATACACGCAATATACATAATGAAATAAATAAATAGGAAAAGAAGAAAAATATCTAGTAGAAAAAATTTAAAAACTTAAATCAAATAAACACTAAAGAAAACAATACAAATGCAAATAACTTATACTCACTCATATATGTATATATATATATATATATATGTACAAATCATTTTAAAAAAAATGTGACTCATATTCCCCTACCCCCTTCCCCGTTATCTGCCTCTTCCCATATGAATTGCTGCACTTTGATTACTCCCTCCTCCTCCTTCCTATCTGCTAGCAAAGTCCATTGCCCTCTCCCTCCGCTAACAACGAGACCGATAGGTATCTCTTTCTCCATTCTTCCGTGCCGTTGCAGTACGCCAGAACATGTTCCCAATTTATTATAGTATATATAATATATTAAAATATAATACATTCTACCTAGGTATTAAGGCAATCATATGTTTGATGGTTAACATTGCACATCAGTATTTATATGTAGGAGTTCCTTCATACACAGTAGCATCGTAATTGTTCGTTCCAATATTTACGTTGGCTTGGCTCTGAAACTTAACACTTGGTTTATAGCCCTTGTCATCGGCGACATAGTCGACAGTCTGAAGACGGCCATCTGGAAGCAAGACATGGTAGTAGCCGGTAGCAATGTCACCCTGCCGACTCGCTTTGTAGCCGAAGATGCTACCGGTTGGAGCATCTTGGACTTCGTACGAAAATTCGTAATTTGTCTGCCGATAAAGAAAAATAACAATTAGAATCAGAATAACAGTTATTATATCCAACAGTATTATGCTAAAAGCAGCAAGACGGAGGGATGAACATGGTATCTTATCAGTAGCAAAATGCATGATTGGTTGCACAGTAGATATAAGCTATCATCAATGTCTCAGAAAGTATTAATACATTTTAATATGAGAGACATTCAATAAATAATGCAATACCTTTTCTCCTTCAGGGTTTGTTTTATTTCGGTTTAAAAGAGGCTAAATGGTTTTCAAATTATTTGGTTCTACAGTTATTTTTCCACACAACTTATTTCGAAATCTATGCTTTTCAATTTGAGCTCTTTACTGCAGGTATGACTTCGGCTTCACAAATATCCTCCCATTAATTGCATCAATTGCATGATTGAAAAGATGAAAATCACAAGATGCAAGGTCCGTGACTGTAAGTAACAGCACACCACGTCTTGGCACCTTGGCACCTGTAGCATTACCGCCTAATTCTAACCTGAAATTAATGCCCACTACCATTGTACTCTGCGCAACTAACTAGAGATATTTGTGAGATATATTCGGGGACTAAAATGTCACGTCCTTTACATTGATAATATTAATGAAATGAATTAATCAGAAAGATTTGAAACTCAGATATCAACAGAGCGCTACGTGAAGATGATCTGGACTGTCACTTGCATCTGTGAGATGGGTTGCTCATGGACTATGAAACAAATCCTAACTTTAGCAAAATCACTTTATGGACCAATGAAGCATCGTTTACACTGATACAAATGTATTTGCGAGCTAGTAAAAACGCATATAAAATATCTGTCATTTAAATTGGCTAGACTTTTAATAAAGCTAACCAGTTATTCAGAAAACAAACCATGGAAATCCCATTTATTTGACCAGTTTCGACTCTGGGAAACTTCTCGATGCTGTAAGAAATAAAAGTAGCTGTGCTATAGAAACCTATTTCCTTCAATTTCAGAATCATAAGTTCTAGCCTGATCATCAGGCTATTTATATCGATAATTTTTCTGTCTGTATTTTAAAATTTGCAAGCATTTTAAATAAAACTGTAGAAAGATGTGTCTACAATCAGAGACGTAGTCAAGAGATATCTTTTCCTAGTCTTTGTTTCGGTTGAAAATTCGTTATGTATATTTAAAGGAAGAACTAAAGAATAAACTTACATTGTCTTCCTGTGGGCCTTGAGACCCATAATCACCTGCACGAGCGGCCTCACTGAGGATCACCACAGATGGCGAATACGGTTTTTGAGAAGCTGCAATAACCAGGAGAGTGGAGACAATCAAAGCAGCCTGCACAAAATGTCAGAAAATGATCAAAAACAGACATGCAACATTATATCTTTAATTATGACCTTTTACTAATATTTTATAAAGGAATTCCTTCTGAGAAGAAAACCATTATTTGGTTAACATATTTCGGTTTACGCAAGGGCTGGTCGTTTACGCCTATTCCCCAGTGGGAGCGCCCCCGGGAGGAAAAGAAAGGATGAGGTGAGAGAAAGATCGGGCGGCCAGGCACTGACATAAACGGAGTCTTTAACATTGTTTCAACATTGACACTAGCACAGCTCCTACTTTGAGTCTTCAGAAGCACCACTTCCATTCCAGATGCCGAGGCAGAATCTTTTCGAAAGCGCAACCACGGTCAAGCTGCATCAGTTCATCCTGCCCTGACACTTTCGTCCGTCGAGCAGAACCAACAAAATTTGATTTGAAATTGGGGAGTGGATATTTCATGGAAAAACAAAATTCATCCCAGCATTAACCTAAGCAACTTGGGGGAAAGCACAAAAAAAAAAAAAAAAAAAAAAAAAACAAGCTCAGGAATTTGGCCCCAAGTGATTTGAACCCTTTGAATACCAAAACGGTACCGCCTGAGCTAACAGGAGCCAAATATGCTAGAGGTGTATTTTAAACAATACCTGATCAAAAAGTAACCGATGTTTTTAATTTTTTAAAAGTTAGCCTTACCTACGTCTAACTGAGCTTTGTTTCCCTTAGTGTAATCTCTCTCTCTCTCTCTGTCTCTCTCTCTCTCTGTCTCTCTCTCTCTCTCTCGTTACATCACGAAATGGCATTTGAGCTGCTGAAAGTAGTCCTAGTAAGTATGTTTCCTGATTACGCCATTTACTCTTTGCGAATGTTGCTTTGTCTCCTCAACTGAGTCGCATCTTTGTTCTTTCATGTGTATTTCAACCTTAGAAATAAAATAATTAGGAAAATACCCGCGTGAGAAAACCAGGAAGATATGGAGTGGGGAGGGCAATAGCTATCTTGTTTTTTCTCTCGAAAGTCGCGACAAACAACGATGAATTATCTGCTCACAGTCCAGGCCTCTTCTCTCTCTTGTTTTTTCGGATATATCTTAGGAAATATTGGTAATATCAGAGATTCACAGTTTGATTCTCTAGCAGAAACTTGTGATGAATGTGAAAGAAAACCTTTAGTAGTATTTTGACATTGATGAGCTTTTTTGGATCTTACTGAAGATTTTCAATCTCACTCTGATGAGATTGAGACTTTTGTCTCAACATCGAAGCCAAAAAATTTCATCTTCCTTAACGCGATCCAAGAGATCCTGGCAGATCGCAACGCGGCTGTCTACCTGTTTTTGTGCCAATAGCCAAGAGACAAAATGCTGCAAAACGACATAGTAGCAACAAGTGTTTCTTTCATGATTTTATGACATGATCCCATAGAAATGTTACTCCCTTATGAACATTCTCTAGAAGTTTGGCGTAGGTTTTCATGGTGATGTCATAATTCTGGCCGCATGAGCGTCGTCAATTGACGTCAATGGGCTTCCGGGATATGGATCATCAACTATGCACTCCCTACTACTTTTAAATCCCTTGAAATACTCCTAACGCTTAAACAAAAATCTCCGTAAGCTTTTTTCATTATCTTACAAGTCTCGGTAAAGGATTTACGAAGTTTCACGCAAACTTTTATGTTAATGCGCTGCTCAGACAACCCGCCGTAGCAATAAATACACAACACTCACAACACTGTTGCAAAGAAAGTAGCGTGGAGCTTGACATAAATAAGATGACATTACGCGGAAAACGAGAGGTGTCTCGTTAAGGGGAATATGAAAGGCCTATCCTTGTAATGTTAAATTTACCAACTTCAGTTCTCAAGGACTATTAAAGCTAATAAAATGAAAATTTTACAGCATACAGATGTACACAATTGAACTTTGCTGATCTAGTTTCACTACTATACCATGACTCTGAAGCAAATAAATTATCAATTGTTTGCTTTTTCTACTTTCCCCAAACATTTTATTTTTGTACATTGTCACATTTTGTTTACTATATAGATCCAGCACCATTACAATAATATTGTGAATAAATGGTAAACTTTTCTAAGTGATAGCTTATAGAGTTATTAAAAAATTGGAAATGTATGTAAAAAAATGTCGTTTTTCAATAATTGCAGCCAAACAATGGTTTTACAGAAAAACTAACTTTTTGAGGGAAACATCAGCTAAAACCCTCCAACATTGTAAAACAACAAAGGATGATTTCATGAAAACAAACAATACCAATTTATGAAATACAACATTTTCTATCATTCAAGACAAACCGCAGCCTTCTAGAGCAAATAGTTCTTTTTTTTTTTTGAATAGTGTTTAACGCCCGTTTTTACTACTGAGGCACCACAGGCGGTGGATACTGATGATACATGAAATGAAATGATATATTGGGAAAGGATTTTTTTTTTAAAGGAAGGAAGCGTTCCAGGCCTAAGTTTAGGTACCTCCCCGGCATTTGCCAGTTATGAAGACTGAGGAAAACCTGGAAAAAACCCAGTCAGGGAGGACGGTCCTGGCGGGATTCGAACCGCAGACCTCCCGCTCACGAGTCCATGCCTTAACGACCTCGGCCACCCGTGGCGGTACAAATAGTTCTGAGATTACAGAATTTAACTGAACAAGTGCTAGTGAAATCCAAAAAAAAAAAAAAAAATAGTTTCTGCAATGACACAATGAAACATTTATTATAAATATTAATAACAAAGCAACAATAATGAAAATCACATCAAAATAAACAGAAAATTTGAAGCATTCAAATGGTACAAAAATTAAAAAATATGCTTTTTGGCCCCCCTTCCCTATAATACTTCCCTTAAGGTCAGAGCTAATCAGTGTTACCAACCGCTTTTTGCTATAACACTAATTTTGAATAATTTTTCTATTTTATCCATCGATCGATTAAAACTTGATAAAGAATAGTGTTTCCCTTCTTCTTATGAAAATCCTGCTCGTACCATTGTAAACATCAACATTTAAGCTGAACTTAACTTCAAGATCAGACTAAAGGAAACACGACTCCTAAAGTTTGGAAGTGTCAAATGTTTGCACCTAATTTTTATAGATGAAAATTAAAAGAATATAAAAATAAAAGGTAAAAGAACGGCACTCTACCGACATCATTGTCTTAGACTGCTCTCGAACTAAACACAAAGTCCTGAACTATCAATAGAACATTTATTTATAAAGTAATCTGAGTTCTGTAAAAGAGCATATTGCCCTGGATAGGAAATGTTTTATGAGAACCCTCGCACATAAACTTGGATAAGCTATGCATCAGGAACGACAAGAACAAGATGAACACACAGTTAAGTGTAAAAGTGAACATTTTTTCTCAAATTTAGCATATTCACTAAATTCTGGAGCTGTATAGAAAGCGACTTCCCTGTTTGATTTATGATGCACAATGCTTAGCTTATTTTTCAAACACACATTGTTCTTACCTTCATGCTGTTGAAGTTGGTAGCGAGGACTCGCGGAATTGCTCTCTCTTTCTCAGTTATTCCGCCATGCTTTTATACTGAACTGTTTGTGTCGCCTCTATAATTACAACAATAATGAGAGTTACAAAACAATTGACATCCACCCCGACTGCAGTCCTCATTTCCATAACGTTTAAGTGTTAACACAGCTGCCCAATAAACTTTCTATATTGTAATGGGAAGGATATAATCTTCACTTTCACGGCGGTTGAACGAACAGCATGTTTTATTACATGAACTAAAATAATATTTATCTTATGAACAGTATTTTCTTGATTTATCAGGCAGTCTGTGTTTGTGCAAAATTTTGCTTTATTATATTTTCTTAGCACGCATTGAAGATGTGAGTGACATATTACTTTTTCAGGAAGTATAAAATGAAAATAAGGATTTTGGAGATGATAATTGGAGAAAGTTTGTTTTACCACATATGTCATAAATGAAATTATTCACCAAGACTGACAACCCCTCGCCAGATGGAAAACGCAGAAAATGAAGAATGACATGGGGGAATGAATGTGTCCTAAATGTGGTAAAAAGGAAAACTGGGTACATATTCTTGCAGAATGTGAAGCTACAGAGTGCTGGAGGTCGCAAATTCTCTCCGAAAATTTTGTTGAGGAGTAGAGCGGAATGTCTAAATTTGGTATTGGATAAGAATAATTGGCAAGGGCTAAGCAAACTTATTAGGCAATTAGGACAGACAAGAGAAAATTTAGAGAGAACATACATTATGTACTTATACCGAGTTTAACAATAAGGTACGGTCAAACTTTCAGGATACATTCCTCACACGTAGAAGAAGAAAATATATTATACAGACACGGGTCTGGAAACGCTTTATTTTCATGTTAGAACTCATTTTCTACAACTCTTCATTGTACATTAATCATGGGAAACATAAAGGAATAGAACGTACTAGCATACCGCGTTAAACTCTTTGTTACATCTTTGGACACACACCATGACTAACCGTAATGAAGTGGTCGAAGTCAACAATTCTGTGTACATATTTATTTTCATGCACATTTGTTCTTTAATCTTCGAAGTGGCACTTGTCTTCACAAACCTGTACCGAAGGGCTTTAAAAATATTTTTGTTGAGTATAGAATTAAATGACTATAACAGAATCTCGGTTTGCTTTTGTTTGTTTGAATACGATGGTTTTCTTTGTAAGAACTAAAAATTGTCATTAGCAGAGCCCGGAGTTAGCCAAAATGCCTTTTCTATTTGGGTGGATATATTTAAGAGTCGGACAGAAATGACCACGTTTCTGTACATTCGGGATCAGTGGGGCCAATTTTTATTTTGTCCCCCCCCTTGCCTATTTTCACTTCTGTTGCCTATTTTAAGGGTAAAACTTTTTTTATTGTTTTGGATCATTATGGCGTTTTGTCCGATTATGTACGCATTTTAAAAAGCACATAAAGAATTTCAATATATTGAAGCGAAAAAACTTTAAAAAAATTAAATGCCATGTTCGCCTCAAAAATATTTATTGAGAATTTTGTTATACATTAATTTCTTTTCAAGCAGTCAAAAATGCTTTCTCCTGAACTCATTCACTTAAGGTCTTTAAATAGCAGAACCTTAATTAGTGAAAGGAACACACGGTTTCTTCGGGATACGAATACCAGGAAATAGAAAGGATAAGTAGTTTTTAATAGTGCTGGTGAATGACCTTGTATCGATCTGCGCGAGGCAATTCCAGGGCGTTTGTTTTGGGGGTATCTACTCAGTTACATAAATGTAACAAACAATTGCAAAAATGAGAGTGTCACAGCTGTACAATTAACTGCCCCTACTGTGTGTTCAGTAAGGAAATAAGAGAGATACTAACCTAATTTCCCTTTAAACACAAACAGAAAATAAACTCGGCCAGAAACCACTGCGCATCTTTTGGTTATTCGCAGCTCTAATAAAAACTACTTTACTTTGTCTTGATTAATGTTTCCATGATGTCCTGAAAAGTGAATGTTCTGTTGTAACCGGTACGAGACCTTTCGAAATAACTTGTTTTAAACATGCTCCAATCATTTCAGTGGAAGTAGAATTTTTTTTTTCCACGATGAAAAATATTCTCTCTGAGTATGACAGTTGAAAAATAGTGTTGTTGCTTGTAACTAAGAAAATAACCTAAGCGCTTTAATTATGTGATAAAGAAACTATTATATTTCTTACACCTATTTTCATTAATAATGGGTGATATTGATCTCTGTTTTCACTTTTAATAAATGTCTATTTTAATTATATTTCTGCCTATTTTTAATATTTTAAGTGCCTTTTTGCCTATCTATTTTAACCAAAATAAATGCCTGAACTCCCGAGCTCTGGTCATAAGAATATGTGAAGGACACGAATCATGCGATAGCTTATAATCCATAAGAGATGCAAAACTCATGATGAGAGAGTGCGTGAAAGATTTGTTTTCTAGTTTTCTTTAAGTGGGAAGGGAAGAGAGAGCATATTCCTCTATCTCTGCGGACACCGGCATGTTAATGTTACATGTTACAGAGATACGTGCTTAGTTTGGTTCAGAAATGAACCCAAGACGTCCCATTACACCATCGCGCCCACGTTAGTGATGAAACCCAAGACGACGTCCAGTAGGGGGTTAGGAAAGAGAGTGAGATGATGTGCGTATATACGACGTGACTCCCAGTTCAAGGCTTAGGATTTCTCACAGCATGCCTTTGTGTGAGAGGCGGCGGAGATGATCTAGACTGCGCTAGCCACTCACATAGCTTGCATATCTCAGATATGTAAATCCTTTTGCGAATATGCAAACTCGAAATGACGTTTCGCTCAAGCCTTCTGTTTCTATACATTTGGATATCTTGATTAATAAACAGTGCAATGAGTGTTTCTCATTTTGCTAATGCATACATTAGCACTTTGAGGTATTTAATACTACTATTTTGGATATATATATATTAATAGGTTCATAGGAATGTGCCTGGTAATGAGCCAACTTAATTCTATAATAATAATAATAATAATAATAATAATAATAATAATAATAATAATAATAATAATGAGCCCGAACACCTCTTTGAAGGGGAAAGGCAATTAATAAGAGGGTTCTTATTCGCTAATACGATAGGCTAATTTGCATTTGGGTTGTGTACAATACTATTATCCTTTATACTATACCTTATTACACTTTGTTCATCAGGTTTCATTCTTTGTGATTCTTGCCTCTTGCCTCTTGCTATTCTGGACCTGCCTCTGGTCTTCCCATCTTCGTCTGCTGCCTCTGTGTCGTTTACCTAGAACGTGTCCCACATGGTGGACTGTTTGTCGCCCACCAGGCCTGCCATCCATATAGCATTACTGTGTGGATTCAAGTTTCTAGTGCTTCGAATTTGAGCTTTCTGCTTATTTTACTGTCGGAGAGTATAAACTGAAGGGACCAGAAAGCCTTCCATGGTAGGGGCATTCTTCTGTTTATCTCTTATTTCGTCTTGTCTTTGAAGGAGATTAAGTACACACGTTCCTTTACATATGGTAAAGTTACTTCATCTACTGTGACTAGAGTTTCCATTCTATTTGTCATTGCTGTGTTTTTGTCTTGTTCATTTATAGGCTTGCCGCTTCTTTTTGTGTGTTGAATACTTGTATAATGCTGTTGTAAATAAATCGACTTTTCATATGACTATGGCTATTAAAAAGATTGTACTATACCGTTTATCAGTAAACCAATGCCAAAGTAATTTCTTGAAAATGACACCCTTTACTATGCCTGCATGCGAGAACACAGGCATAATGTTGCATCATCTCATTGGAGATCAATTGAAACTCTTCACGAATTTTAGCCTTCAGTTCATTAATGTCGTGAGGACGATGTGCAAATATTTTTCAGAAATCCCCATAAAAGGAAATCACGCAGAAAGATCAGGAGATCTCGCTGGCCGAAGAACATCGCCTTTCCTGGAAATTACAGTGTTTCCAATACCCCCCGTACAGCGATGATCGATATTCTTGCACTATGGGCCGTCCTTTAGAGAGAAAGGGGGAGAGATCGTACAATACACCACCACTTATTCATTGTGTAATGGGAGTTAGTGTAAAAAAAAACAATAAATTTGTGCAGATCGTATTTAAAGTATTCACACGGTGTGCTTCATCTGTCATCTAAGAGTATTCCAGGAAATTTACATTTTTATTTACTTCTGCTAAAAACTATTTAGAAAAAGTAACTATTGCTAAAATCACAAGCTTTTGCTACATTACTTAATATCAAGCTAAAATCTTGAAACAATTCCTGGCTAACGTGTGGAATGACACTGAATTGTTTTTTAGAATTTCCCAATCTAGATCTTTACAGCGTCAGCTGACGAACCCCGTTCATTTGAAAGTGGCGTTGAAACTCTCGTCTTGCAGTTTCGAAATAGCCATGGATTATTTTTATAAAATTATTTTATTTCAAAAGACCGATGCTTATCCATGTTTATTAAATTGTACTAGTGTGGGAAAAAATAACGTTACAGTATACTGCCAACTTCTGAAATACAATGTTAAAAATATTCCTCTCCTGGGTGCCTGTTAGTAATATTATTTTTTTAGAACATCAGTATTTACATTATTTACTTTATCACGAATGACATAACGAATATTAAAATAATACTTCTTCTTTAACTGTTTATCCTCCTCCTGAATGGATGGATGGTCAGTCCGATGTCAGGGCCATCTCAAATAATTACAAACAAGAAAGACGCAAGACACACAAAGAGATGGAATTATGATCAATGATGAAGTATAAAAGATGAATCCATGGTAAAGATATACTAATCTTTCTGAAAATGGACTGAGGAAACCAATGGATTTGAACCTAGGACTCCGGAATAGGAGTCTGTTCCAGACATTCCTGGTTTCAAAGAAACAATATTTCTCAGACAATTTTATCTAACGTGGTAATTAGTGGTTTTAGACACATTTTGGAAGGGTTCAATTACAAATAATTTTATTATAATTACATTTTCTAGTATATTATACTAAATTGCTGTTTAAAATGTAATTTTCTGGCAATACATTTAATTTGGGCACGCGCAATAATGAGATCAGATGTTAGTTTCTTTCAACCTGACGTGTTTCCAGGTTGCCAGCAGGTTACTTACGCATATAGTTATTAGAAACAAATTTATGTAATATAGCCTGATTTCGAAACCGTTGTGAGGAACGTAAACTTATAAAATAACTATAAATTGTAAAATATGTTACTTTTGTCCTGTTAAATATAACAGTAATCATTAATTACATATTAAATCCCTTTATTAATACTGAATGCTATACTTAAGTTTCTATTTTGAGTATCTTGTGTTAAACACGGCTTTTGGAATGTCGAGCTCATGGTCCGAAGATTAATTAGCAGTATGTAATTGTTTTTCGGTGCTCCCATTAGAAGGTCCAGTTTCAGTGACTTAGAACAGTGATATTATAGGTACCTATTTAAGGAAATCACAGAAATTGAAATCCTTTCTTCTAAAGCAGGCGCAAGGCCAGCAGTTTTCGTTAAAGTATACAGAGTACTCCTATCTCTTTAGCCTCGTTGTTACATATTTCGCAAGCAGTTGAATATTAACTTTATGTATAATAATTTATCAGGAAAGTAGTTCTCACATTTTATGCGCGCTTATAATATAGTTACTAATTACATGGTTATGAGCACGTCTAATAACTCGTTAAATATTTTAAGTGTTCTCTTCACCATTCAACGCCACGGGTGGCCGAGGTCGTTAAGGCACGGCCTCGTGAGCGGGAGGTCTGGGTTCGAATACCGCCAGAATCGTCCTCCCTGACTGAGGTTTTTTCCAGGTTTTCCCCAGTACTCATAAATGGCAAATGCCGGGGAGGTACCCTAAGCTTCCTTCCTTAAAAATAAATCCTTTCCCAATATATCATTTCATCTCATGTATCATCAGTGTCCATCGCCTGTGGTGCCTCTGTAGCAAAAACTGGCGTTAAACACCATTCATTCATTCATTCATTCATTCATTCATTCACTCACTCACCATTCACTTGTAGTCGTTGAATCATTAGTGAATTCCCATGTCAATTACTTAAATCGACATAGAGTTGATTATAAACGAGTTATATCTAGAGATAATTTAATCCTTGCTTTATTTAAAGTGTTCTCTGTGATATTAGACAAATACACACTTGAAATTTCCTGTTAATACACGAAGTATGACAGCATATGACTGCCCTCTTTCAATGAAATCGGCAGATGTAGATACCGCCACGGCAGGCCAAGGCTCACCCCGGACTGTAGTGCTAAATAAGATGACAGCACATGAAAATATCTTACAATGTCTAGAAAGTCGAACGGCAACATAGGCACTTTATAAATATTTAGATATCATAGAAGCGTATCATAGGTTGTTTAAACTCTTTATTTATACTTTACTGACTGCTACTAAGCTTAAAGGGAGTATGAAAGGATCATTCTTATAATGCTAAATTTACCAATTTCAGTTCCCATTTTCTCAGGGATTATTAAAGTTAATGAAAATAAAATTTTAACAGCATACACTTGAACATGATTAAAATTTACTGATATATTGTCACTACTATACCATGACTCTAAAGCAAATTATAAATTATTTTCAATTATTTGTTTTTTTTCTATTTTTTTCCTCAACACTTCGTTTGTTTACGTTGTTACACTTTATCCCAGATCTACCACAATAGATCCACACCATCACAATAATACCATGAATAAGTGGTAAAAGTTTAAAAGTGATAGTATATACAAATCCTAAAAATTGAGAAACTTATTCACAAAGTGAAAACACCAGCTAAATCCATCCAGAATTGTAAAACATAAAATTGATATAATGTCATTTAAAAAACGCTACCAATTTATGAAACGACACTTTTTCTATCATTCAAGATAAACCGCGGCCTTCTAGAGCAAATAGTTCCTGAGATATACAATTTTGACTGAACAAATGCTCGCAAAAAAAAAAAAAATGTAAAAAACCAAGAATTATTACTGAAAATCATATCAAAATAAATAGAAAACTTCAAGCGTTAAAATGGTACAATTAACAAAAATATAATTTTTTGATTCCTCTTACCTTTAATACTTCCCTTAGGTGCACAAGTTAACATTTTAAGAAACAAACAAACAAAGCTGTAAATAGACAAATACATAACTTTTATGTATTCAATTAATTTGCATTTTAAGGCATTCATTTTTAGATGTTTAAAATATAATTTTTACAGATATATGGCTACTTAACTGGTATATTTCGTATTAAATGCCAGAAATTTTGGTGCAGATTTGAGAATTCATAGATAGTTACTGGTGAATATTTTTATTTTTCTGAATTTGTACTTCGACTAAATCGGTGATGTTACAAAAACATTTTTGTAAAGCCTGACCGTGTGAAAGTGGGTTCAAAGTAAAACACACTGATGGGTCTAAGGAAGCTAATAAGTGATTCGATTGCATCTCACAGCTGTTACCCGTGCCATAAAAGAGGGTTCGAACGCACGACTTCTGAATTACCAGGCACTGTTAACTAACACAGCATCCGGATAGCCGTTACCGAATGGTTAAACCGGTTAGAATGGCGAAACACTGAAGACCCTGCCACACTTAAAACATGCGTTTGCATTTCTTTCAACGTTGACCATTAACACGAAACAGTTCACCTGCCATTTATGGGCTTGCTGTTGTACATACAAGTGTTGAAAGGCTCTAATAATAAGCTCTAAGATAAGCAGATTGATGAGAGATGAAAAGAAACTCCACAACAACATTCCAAGTAAAGATCTATTGCTTTGTCAGTAACATCAACAAGGCTTTAACGATTGTTCACAAGCTCCGGCCTTAAAATAATATTTTTGAGGGAGGAACGTTGAAATGCCAGTAAATGATAATAAAGAATCAGAAATTGCATAGTTCAACTTAGCTACCTTTCCAGCAGGAGAACAACTCCGTTCCTTCACAAATATTTCCTCGTGGAATGCTTAATAATACACTATAAATTAATTATTAGCTAGCAGAAATGAGACGATACTTTAAATAGATGAAAGAACTATATTATATAAGTAATATATATGAAAGATATATTTAACATAAACATAAGTCATGCTATTAGAGAGTTACTCCTTGGCGAGGACACACTTAGTAATATATATAATTTATTTTTCATTCATATTATATAAAATATAAAATATAAATGAAAAATTAGGCATCGCTTTGAACAATGTAACTAAAACAACAATAACTAAAGCAAAATTATTCCTCGCTATGTCAAATAACTGGTGTACTTCAAAGGCAAGCAGACAATGATCTGTAAATATTGAAGTGCTTAATTCTATTTCTGCTTCTTTAGTTATATATATTATTTGCAGATGATTAAAATGTTTTATCTTATTAAGTGAATGCTTTTTACATATTTTATGAAAAAAGTGAAAAAAAACACGGTAGTTATATCTCAACAAAATATTTATGGTATTGGAGTTTAGTGGAAAAAAATCCACCAGAAAGAAACTACAGCTGTCTGAAGACTTTTTTCTTACATATAATAATACAAAAGAGAGACAGAGTTCGATATATATATATATATATCTATATAGATATATAGATATATATACAATATTAATGAAAAATAAAAATTAAAGAAACACTATTAACAATGTAACAAATTAACACTAATAATAAAAGTAGATAAAGATAAAACACTGAGAAAGAGTCACACTTGAAACTGCTATATTTCGAACTACTGCGAGTTCTTCATTGGCAAGAAGCTAGACAAGCTTGACTTTTATCTTTATCTACTTTTATTATTAGTGTTAATTATATATATATATATATATATATATATATATATAATGGTTATGCAGCCTAAGCCTAAGGTTAAGGAATGAATGAAGACTTAAACCTAAAATTAAGCAATAATCGCATAGTTTTATAAAAATGGAACTGTGATTTCTATTAAATTAAAGCAATTTGATCATGAAACGCAACGCAATGCAAACTTAACTTCTTTATTTTTATTTTAATACGCTCAATTAAACTCATACGCCTGTTGCCTCATCTTGCTAGAAATATCTTTCGCGTCAAGAAGTTGCTCCAAAAGTTATGTTTAAGCATTCTTTACACATTCTCACAAGTAAAACTCATAACGTGATCCGATTGACATCAAATTTACTGGGCTGAATCTGCACTTGAACACTTTAACTATATGAATCTCTTCTTTTCAGGAGTAGTGTTTGTTAAATTGTATTTCGGAATTTTTTGGCTCAACAATTCCTAAACGAAACATGTACTGGGGATTTGTCGCCCTCAAAACTTGGTGTTGCCTTGACTTTGAATTGCAAGAAGACCCAATATATAGGTGCAACATACGCATGTTCTTCAATAGAACATTACATAGTTTAATATTCTGCATTCGATTGTTTGTGTTTGTGAAAAGACTGTTTATGAAAATTATCCTATACTCGCATGTACATAAAACTGAAAAACCGTATAATAATGATGTAGTTATACTTTTGAAAATCGCCTTTTAATTATAGAGAGGGCATGTGCAACATCTTACGCTTTAAATTCTCAATACGACACACTTTATAACGAATATAGTACGGGGTTAGTCAGAAGCAGAGAGAAATAAGAGCAGCATTACTGTTTTCACACCTGAGCCATTTCAGAACACAAGATAAATAGAGTTGAATCAGTAATGACAAGTCCAATATGTTATGGAACACGCAGATTAGTGCAATACCAGCCTGTTACGCTAAGCTACGTGATCTGGTGCTATTAGATGACGTCATTTCCTCCCAAAGAAACAGGTTTCCTTTTCTCACCCGACCGTCTTTTTAAATAAGGGAACGTGGCGGAATGTCAGCATCGTCTTAGCTTCTGTGAATCACTGAGCTTGCAATTGACTAACGAGAATATACGATGCATTTTAATTACTTGATATTCGAAGTTCTTGTTCAGAGACAAATCAATATTATTGTGAAGGCATTAATTTGTCCTTATACTGGCTCATTTCCTGAAGAAAATCTAATATATTGCTAACAACGAATATGGTAAAGGTTATGCTCATCTTGCGAGTAGTTCTAAAGACTTCTGTAAACATACAAAGCATGGAAGTTAATACAGGAGAATAGAAACAAACATTGTAGGCGTAAGTTTGATGTTATGAATGAAATAATTGCCGCAAATGAGTTCGGAGTCCTTGGCGCCTTAAAGCTAACTGACATTCACTTTCTCAGGGCAAGGAAAAATCCACGAATAAACATCATATCCAGACAGCATGACCCGGTTGAAATTCGAATGCAGGACCTCCAAATTAGTAATGGTAAACGCTACCGCTAGACTACGGAACAGTCGTGTGAAACTTGTTTTGCTTGTGATAACAGATAATCTCACATAACGTCTATAACAGCAAACGCCCTGCAATATTTAGACGGTAGTTGTTGGCTGCCCTCTGTAGGCTGCTTAAAAGATAGATTAGATAGAGGTAACGGTGTTTATTTTACAAACTATATATGTAGATTAACTTTTACATTATATCCATCGCATGGGTACAGAGACAATACAAGGTAATATTTAACACCGGCGGACAATATACTTAGAGGCCAATGTTATTTATATAAAACTGTTTACACACATAATTATATTACATGAAAATATTTATACACAACTATTAACTCCCAGAAAATTATATTACATGAAAGCACACACACCTACTTTCTCTCTCTTTTATGCTCTGTATATCACAATTATACATTGTTTAAACACTTTTTAGATCCACTTTAAATAAAAACTCACCCAGCTTTGACCATTTTTCCCCCCTATCCCAACATGCTAACCTGCCCCTATTTGAGTATGTAAACTTGACTCCAAGGTTGACTCGTCTAGTTCTGCGTTTTGACAATGTGCCAGTACATAAATTTCCACAAAAAAGGGCAAATTCATCCCCTGTTTCATTGGTAATTTTTTTTGTTTCCAAGACCACAGTCCAGACCAAGCTGTACTTGATCGATTCTTAAAATTCAAGTTATGTATTTATAATTCCTTCTCACAATTTATTTTTAGGTCATTATTAAGTTCCAATGATGTCTCTCTCTCTCTCTCTCTCTCTCTCTCTCTCTTTCTCTCTCTGTGCATGCTGCTTCTATGTCCTACCCGTTGATGTCAATTAGTATTCTTCTAACTTTCCTCCATGCTTTATTGCTGTTCCTTCTCCACCCCTCCCACATTCATCCCATTTCGGTTCTTTCTAATTCCTTTTTTAACCATTCTACCCAGTAACTATGGCGCCCGTTTCTTATTTGATGGAAGTGGCAAACTGATATTAGCGAAGGTTAATTTCTCTTTAATTTTCGTAACCTATATTTTCCAGCCAGAGTTTTACAATGAATAAAAGCGCCCACCTGCCCCTAAAAATACCACAATTTGCGCCAAAAAGGACGAACTGGTCGAATGTACATTACAAGACTAGATATAAGCTCCAGGAATTAGACAAGGAACACTTTTCATTAAAACACCGTGCAAGAAAATATCTAAAAGTTCCTTCAGCAGAAAATAATTACGTTTTTCTCACAGCACATCTCTGTTAAAAATTGTCGTAGTGCAATGGGCCTGTTGTGCGAAAACTTGGACTGCAAATTCTGTGGAAAGGAGCTTGAAACATGTTATATGCTCAAGTGAGACCTTAGCTCACAGAAGATTTCCTATTTTTGGGAAACAAAGTTTAGTACCAGAAATCTTGAATCGAAATTTATAATTGGACCAAATTCCTTGCCGAAGGATACAGAAATCACAATTTGGTTATAAAGTAACACAGATAGAACAACAAGTACCTGCCTGCAATGCATTCGAAGAAATGACACGTCAGAATGTTTGGGGGGGGTTGTGACCATTCAATTATTTAGGACATTAGGTAGATAAGTATACGGAATCGACTCTATTATTAATATATGGCAGTAGAACCAGAAACGCTTAAAATTACCTCGGGCTTGTCCTTTAAATTGAATAAAATCTTTAGCCATATACTTTGGCTCAAACTGTTTTAAGCTATTCGTCCATATAAACATAGGTAGATAAATCCCCATCAGTCAAGCAGTGCAATCGCAGTGATAGTCACTGAAAACTAAATTATCGAAACACAAATGCTAGCACCTATTGAAATATATAAAGCATAAAGTTGCGATTTTCTTCCATTAATACTACTAAGGCACTGAGTAATGCTCAAAGTATCACTTAAGAAATAGCCTTTAACACAGAACACAACTATAAGGCTCTTTGGAACAACGGAAAGGTTGCTTGCTGAGTTCATGCATACAGTTTAAGCAATTCAAATTTCCTATTTCCTAATTTCATGCTTGAAATAACATAATAGTAATTGAAAGCCTTTAAGTACAGGTTTTGATTTTTTTTTGTTTATTTTCTGTTTAACAGAAATTTCTTCCCAGTTTGGTCAACGATTTACTAATTTAAACACTGCTTTGGGGCATGACTGTGCTATAATTTTATAAAGTAATTTATTCCGTTTCACAGCAGGCTTGGGTTAGATACAAACGCTGCCTGAGGTAACGAAAATCGTACACTAGAATGCATCCTAGACATTTTATAGGAAAACTTTTAATTTCAGAACTAATTGGGAACAGTAGTTATATTTTATAGTTAAGATAACCGAACCTAGACAACATATAATGAAATTTAAAGCTTTTATAATGCAATTGTATCATTAAAATGCATCCAAAATACAGTAATTGCAAATAATTAAAAAGTAGGCTATTTTATGAAATATATATATTAGATATCTCACTATATTGGTGATCTTTTTTTGGAACCAAACAAATTTCTGTGCTATACCTGTCAAGTATATCTTCGATGTTGGATATCCCTGAATCGTGGAAGCTGGACACCCCTTATGGGCATAAACATGACAGTTGCTCTGCTAATTTATTTAAACTTGAATGGCATTTATCACTAAAGCTTAAAATGGGTTATTAGCAAGTAAAAATATTGCAACATAAAAAATGGGATTTGACCCTTTCTGCTTTCTGCGGCTTGTTTGATCTTGGTCGACATTTATCTCTGTGGTCTACAATGGATCATTGTGACATAGGTGTGGAAAGTATGGGTTTTTCTCTAGCTTTAATTCTCTGCTGTGCTTGTTCACTTCTTTACAAAATGTAAAATAGTTCATGTTTCCCAGAAAGTACACTGCGCATTACTACAAACTTATTTAAGCAAGCAATTGCATGTCTAAAATAAGTTACTGTTAAGGTGTGAAATGTTATTCTGTATATAGTTTAATATAAGTTTACGTTAGTAAATTTTCTTTTAATTTTATTGAGCGTTAGTGTATGATACATGTTATTTCCTCTAAGTTAGCCAGAAAGCTCAAATGATCAAAGATGACATTTTTAATTTTTTGGCTTAAAATATCTTACTTTTTTTACGAACAATTTGATATATTGTTTATTGCAAACAAATAACATTAAAGTCGCCAAACTGGCATTTAAATACAAAGGATTCGCTTGGTGGGCCTTTAAACACGACACGCACTTTCGTATCTCCCTCCCTGATTCTTTTTCTGTTCATATATTCAATAGAGAAATGCTATTTTCTTTTATGGTAATGTTTGTTCCGTTATGTTTGCTACCCTGCTTATCGCTTGCTGTTATTCCGCTGTTACAAGCCTCAGTTTGTTTGTGTTTACAAGTTTACTTTCAAAGTTGATTAAAATGAATAGAAATGTTAGAGTTTACAGGAAACGTAAGTTTCATGGCAATAGATATACTGTAAACAGTAGGAGTATAGCAGATACTGTTATAAATAGTGCGGAAATTGGCGCGAGTAATAATTTAGCCTCAGTTTTCTAACCTAACCAAAACTCAGTTTTCTAACCATGGGAATAAAGAGGAATCGAACAATGTTGGTTTTTTCCTTCAAATGAGAATAGTGAAGTGAACATTAATAATACATATGAGATTCAAGAAACATCACCTCAAGGTGTAGACATGACTTGTCTTCTGGCTTTGAAGAAGATCACAACGCAATTAAAACAACTCAAGGTATTTTGCTCCGATGATTTTGGTGTATACTTTGCTTCTCGGAAGTGAATAATATATCAAGTAATTATGTCTATGATTTATATAGTGTATTATTACCTACAGCAAAATTGCCAAAGTATTTTTTTTAATAACACTGTAAATTAACATTAAATTCTGCAGAAGCAAAGTGCATAACAATTACGTTCATTGGGTATTCTGCTAGTCTATTGAAATGCAAAGCAATGAAATATCGTATACATTTAATGTATTCAAAATAGGAATACCTTTCTAACTCCTCTTTTTTCGCTCTTTTGTATCAAAATATTCATTACCTAACCATCCAAAAAAAGCTATATGAGTTGTTATGTAGTGATAGAATATTTAAGTGTATAATTTAAATTAACCAGAGTAGTTTCAGCTAATACAGGGTCAAGTGGTATCATCGAAACTACAGAAAGGTACTCCTCTTTTCAGCTGCAGGTGATAACTCTTGTCACTTGCCATGTTCTATATACGTATACATTTACTCTGTTGCACATTGACTGCAGATATTGAGTGAACAAATGGCGTGTATTGCAATGATATATTATCATGATAATACCTTTATGTTAAGTTTTAAAGATCATAAAATGTTTAAAACGTTAATCACTTAACATAATAAAGTAGGTGCTTCTCTCAAATTAAATACATTAAATCTAAAATATACTCTACAGTTACTTCAGATATTCATTTATGACGTCTGTTTCTTTACGAAAGTAAAGAATTATAATTAATGATTAGATTTTCTTCCGGATCACCCTGCTTCAATCCCAGTGGTTGGACTAATTTTCTTTAATTATTTCAAGTTTTGTTGCAACATTTTCATTAGCACCAGCATTCTTGCACTTTTAGGAGTACAATGATCATGCACGATATTAATAGTTTCATCACCTATTTAACAAAATTGTGTTAAACGTTAACATAGAATTGGAGATAAAAAAAACAAACCTTATAAAAACATACTGGTATCACTACCACACTGCAGGAATTTTGCTAAAATGTCAGTCCTATTGCCTCGTAGTATTAATTCTGACAGATGAATGAGTTCATTGTGGTTCAATGACACTGCTGTTCTCAACTGTAATGATTTTTTATGCGAATGCATAATTCATTGAGTTCCACAAGGCCCATACATAAGGAATGAAGACCTGGCAACACACCCACGCTGCGAGAACACAAATAACATAGAACAGCTTCAGCTATGCTAGCCGCGCCTTTATTTGCTATCATACGTAACAAATTCATTTTATCCAGCCTATCCACTTAAGGAATTCTCGCTTATAATCCAATCTTGCCAAATTGTTTTCGTTCCAACTCTAGAGTTTAAGCATTCGTTACACATTCTCACAAGTAAAACTCGCAACGTGATTCGATTGACATCAAATTTACTGGGCTGAATTTGCACTTGAACACGCTAACTACAGCGGTTTTAAGTTCGCTCGGATATAGGTGACAATGTATTGTAGGGTGAGTATGTCGAACGTCTGCGGACTTGTTTTCTCTTCCATGGACATTTAAACACACACTTGAATTTTAATTAATAATCAATTATGTTATATATTTATATTCTAAAAGTAGGCCTGAAAAGTCTTATATATGCTAATTTAAATTCTGTTCTAACTTGAGAATATTATGCTTTAAAATCGCACAGAATTCAATGTACTTTGAACCCTTAAAGTCAAATGACTTAATTGAGGTAGGATATAGCAAGAGACTAAAAAGTAAATCAAACATAAAAGAGTAAAAATTACACTCTCTTACTATAATAAAATTAAGACCTGCAAATAAATATTAACAGAAACGTATTAGTTATTGAGTTTTTAAATATTGTCTCAATGTAATATGAAAATGTATTACAGATTAAAAGGCTTACTCATAAATAGTGTAATGTAGTGATTTTACCACAAATAATGAAGGGTCTGAGATTGCCGATAAATTCACTAACATAGTGAGTATGGTAAGCTCTGACCCTCGACATATTTATTACAACTATTTCACGAATAAAATAAGAATTAAATACAATTCCTGTAAACCTGACTTACAATATTGTAATAATTGTATATTTGTACTTAAACTTTACAAACAATCTTGTCACAGGATGACGATTGTCAGTAATGCCAATAGAGAAGGGTAAAATACAGTTTAGGACTATTTCATAAATTGAATAAGAATAAAAAGTGATATATATATATTTGAAATTCGCGCACAGAATATTAACACTTGTATTAAATGTTATACTTATGAATATCCATTCTATTCAGAAACCGTGAGACTTAAATGGACAAAAGTCAACAATTACAATTGTTATCGTTCCATTTACTAATACCAACTGAGGAAAAAATGCACAATGTTTCTATTTTCCTTTGTATTCTGTGGTTTGGAATTCCTAGGGATAAGATCAATTTGCATATTTGACGCCTCACCAAAACGCTTTGAACAATCCTCCATTTTGCGTTATGTTTGTCCAGTGTCCATGCTTTTGTTGCCATCAATAGCTCCCCACAGGCTCTTGCAAAGGTGGTCAGTAATGCGTGTTCAGGAATTATATAGGTATAGAGTTGGCTACACAGACCACAAGACAAATACTAGTAGCGTTATAAAACGGATTTGATATTTTTTCCCGATAATTTCACTCCGTAATTCGGCTGTGATTGGTCAGAATTCAACATTTTGATCGTTTCATTGATCGATTTTAAATGACGTCACGAGTGAACTAGTAGTATTAAAAATAAGTGAACCTGATGGCAACATACTTTTTTCATCTTAACAAAGCATTATTAACTGATGGAGTAAAGCGATCTAATAGGGAGAACATTGTCGACAAGATCCCATACAGCAATCTGTGCTTCTAAATTAATGTCTTAAATTTTATATTGCACCTCCACGGAAATTCCTGATGATTAACTGAAACAATTGTACCGCAAACCGGTCAATGTCGTGTCTTGCTCCCCACAATCATCACCACTGTAAGTGTGACCTTCAGAACTGCTGTGTCTATTTTTAGCGCTACATTGCACAAGCTTCAAATCAGCTGCAGACAGGCTTAAGGCTTCCCTTACACATACAATCAGAATGTTTAAATTGCGCGTACTATGCATGGATATTTTTCTTTTGGGTCAATTATTTTCTTATTCTGCTCAGCAAGTTGACTTTGATTATGAAGTTAGTTGCACGGAATTCCAAAATGCCTTCTTTTATGCTGTGGCCATCATTTTCGCAATGCATAATCTGGTGATCAACAAAATGAAAAATGTTCATCAAGAGTAATGCAATTATCAAAACAAAAGCTATACAAAACTCTCAAGTATTTAAAGTTAATTATCCCCGTAAATACACATTTCTAGAGTTCTATGCCTTGTTGTGCAAGATGCACTAGAACAAGTAATTATAAAGAAAGTACTGATTTTTCAAAACTTTAAAGATCATTTCATTAACGCTATATGTAGTCATTTTTAAGTAAAGGATTTTCTTAAAAATGACCATTTCACTTATGTGGCGTCATCATAAAATTGGCCAATGAAACGAAACACAATTTTGAATTTTGACCAATACAGCCCAATATTGCAGTGAGATTATCTGAAAGTTTTATCAAACCCATTTTATTACGCGAAGTGCATTTGTCTCGTGGTCAGTGTAGTCAACTCTATACCTCCTCTATATAATTCCTATAATCACTTTTCTATGTTTTCAGTTATATTGTAAATTTAACTAACTTAATGTATATTCACTCAAACAATTGTTTTTGCGTATTCAACCAAACAGTTAGATATCATTTTATAAATTATGTAACAATATCTGCCTAAGTAACCATTACATTGTTCAGAATGGTAAAGTGTTGTCTCTGTTTTATTTTTTTCGCTGGTATTAGTAAATCGAACGGTAGCGTTTGTAATAGACGGCTTTATTTCAGTCTCACGCTTTTTGGATAGGTAGGTATTCGTTATTAAGTATGGCATTTTATACAAATGTTAATATTCTGTGCGAAAATTTCATACATATTTCTTTTATTTTTATTTTATTCATGAAATAGTCCTAAATCCGTATTTGGTTCTTCTCTATTGGCATAACTTACAATCGACATAGGTTGTTGCAAGATAGCTTGAAAAGGTTAAGTATTCATAATACAAATATACCTGCAATTATTGCGACACTGTAAGCCAAGTTTACGTGAATTATATTTAAATTCTTATTTTATTTGTAAAATATTCGTAAAACAGTCTCAGCTTTCCACTATGTTCCTGATTTAATGTTTAATAAAGTAAAAGCAAATTAAAATTGTCATCTACTTCTAATTGTTAAATTATCGGAAATATCTGCCAAGATGCCACTCATTGTTTTATACTAAGTATGATTTTGAATGGCACTTTATCTTATTCATACCTTTATTAATTCGTTCTTTAGATCGACCTTCCACTCGACCGCTTCATCTTGCGGCAATACGTCATAACTTAATACCGAAGAATAGGCGCATCAATTCATGTGTGAGTGAACGCATTTCGTAAGCAAAAAGTAAATGTAAATGACGAACAGTCATGAAAATTAGTAGCGCGATGTACGTTATGAGTTGGTTCATAGCTGCGCTTATGAAATTCCCATTGCTAGTGAACTAATTGTGTAAACGGGGCGCCCGCGATGAGGATGGCAGCGTGGTCTTACGCAAAAACTAACTGCCTATGTTAAGCCATCTTCCCCTTCCATTCACAAGGTTTCGTCTGTCAATATTTCATAAGAGCGGGTCCACATGTTTGATCATTAACAATGGAGACTGCATCTCTTATACATCTGAAGCTGTCAGGTTCCTTCTTTGACTGGAAAATAGCGCGAGTACATGTAGATCTCTAAATATCAGACAAAACTGTTCTTTATTAGAGCCAGTACTCATCCACAGCTTATAGCAAGCTCTTCCCTTGCGTTCGTCTTGAAATGTGCTCTTCCATACAGTTTTAGAGCTCTAGAACCTTCTTGTTGTAAATCTCAATAATTATCTCATGTTTTTTATTGTATTAACTTCCTCTCCCTGGCTTCCAAAGCGCCAAACCGTCCATCAATAACCCACGTGTATATTTTTTACCTGACAAACGTGTCCTACAAGTAAATACAGAATGTAGAAATGAATTTACTGGGAGTTTCGTTAGAGGTTTAGCAGTGTAACTAAATTATTATTATTATTATTATTATTATTATTATTATTATTATTATTATTATTATTATTATTAGCACTACCAAGATCAATAAAGGAGACATGGATTGAATCATATATTTTCTTTTAAAAATCAATTCTTTAATATCTTTTGATAATTGTTACATTCTTTTAAATATGTACTACTGTATTTTGTATATGTTCATTAATATTCTCTAATATTCCAATTTTCTATTCTACTTTTGATAAGCTTTATAATTATGCCTCGAAGGTTTTCATGGCCGGAGTCAATAGAAAGGGTTCGTTCGTTGTTGGGGCCGAAGTACTCTCTTTGCAGATATCAGTGACGAACCATTTGGCTTTTAGATTAATTTAGCACCTATGGATGTCACAGTTTTTTTTTTTTTTTGAGTAGTGTTTAACGCCCGTTTTCACTACTGAGGCACCACAGGCGGTGGACACTGATGATACATGAGATGAAATGATAAATTGGGAAAGGATATTTTTTTTTTAAGGAAGGAAGCGTTCCAGGCCTAAGTTTAGGTACCTCCCCGGCATTTGCCAGTTATGAAGACTGAGGAAAACCTGGAAAAAACCCCAGTCAGGGAGGACGGTCCTGGCGGGATTCGAACCGCAGACCTCCCGCTCACGAGTCCGTGCCTTAACGACCTCGGCCACTCATGGCGGTGGATGTCACAGTGATGAGTATAGTCAATCCATCGCCTTGTCATCTAGGGACTCTTATTGAACATAAAGCTAAAACTTAGGGCCTCTTCTCATTTGCGTTTTATCTCACATTACATGAAATATTTGCCAAAGATTTAATTAGTGCTGTAAAAATAACGGATTAGCTGTTGATGAACTACGAACTTGGTTCTTCTGTGCTCTCAAAACAATTGAGGAAGTTTGAAGTAAAGGCTGTAAGTGCTTTAGTTATTCAGGTACGAAGATCTGCCCTATATGTATGGAGAAAGGATCTTGAACGTATTGTGGCACGCTGTAAGGGAACGGAAGAACGGAGAAAATATATATACCGAGCCCTTTTGTTAGCGGTGGGAGAGGGCAATAGAGTACTGGACTTTGCTGGCAGAAGGAAGGAGTAGGAGGGAGTATGTACATTTTTAAATAATGTGAGGCAACTCAGATAGAAAAAGGCAGATAACCGGAAGTGGGAGGAGTTAGGAGTTATTATATATACTATTTAGATATGCACCTATGAGTGTGTGGTGGTGGTATATGATATTTATTTTTGTATTCTTGTATTTTCTTTGCTATTTCTTTATTACATTTTTAAATTTTTCAATTTACTTATTTCATTTATATTTTACGTATTATTTGTCCCCTATAAGTTAAATATTGGCTTGTGCAAATTCATGTTTTTCTCAGGGTATTATAATAGCACGTATTGTCCCAGGACCCGTGCGTCTAGATGAGTTAAATTTGTAATAAAAACCTATTTGGTAAATATATACACTGCTTATTGTTCTTTTAAGTAAACTGGATTATGTTGGAACTTTCTATGAAAACACAATTACATTGAGAAAATAATCATGTTTCTGATTACACTGGCTTATAATACTGAAACAAAAAGGTTTTCTCGAAGTCATCTTTCAAATCAACTCTCAATTGAAGGGGCCAGAAGCAAAGAAATGCAGTGACATTTTAAAAATAAAAAATAAATAATAATAATATTAATTATAATGATGATGATGATGATGATGAGATGATGATGATGATGATGATGATGATGATGATGCCTTGGGGCAGTACCCTAGAGTTAAACACAGAATAGTTCAGCGACAAAAACATATAAGTGAAATCCCAGTCTCTGTTGCTCTCTGGTGATTTGCAGGCAAACTATTAAACATTCAAAATACACACACACACACACACAAAAAAATGTCCCCAAAATGTTCTGTGCTTAACTATAGGGTACTGTCAATATTTTTATTTGTTTTTAAAATATCATTATATTCCTTTGCTTCTGAACTCCTAAATGAGAGTTTGCTTCAACCTTTTAAATGATGCAAAAGATGGCAAATAATTAGAGCATGTACGTGTTGTATGCTGTAGCTCTGAAAAGTATTCTGTTTCATATTAGTGCTTCAAACAAAATGGTAAAATATAAAATAATTGATAACTATAAGAATAAAAGAAGTGGATTTGATTTACATGTTCTTTAAACCGTTCATATAGCAGTACTAATAAGCAATACAAACTTAGCAAATATATAATAGTGAAATATTTAAATGTTGGCAACCGAGTTGCTAACAAGGAGTTACTGAAGTTCTGCAAAATAAATAAATAAATAAATAAATAAATAAATAAACAATAAATAATGTTTATTGTCTTTTTTGTCATGGATATGTGGTGCAGATAGACTCATCATAGCAAATTAAAACTTTAAAAAATTCAGTTAAATTATAAAAAGTTGTCTTATTAAATCATTGTCTTAACACTCTTTTAAAAGCATTAACATTTATTACATCCTAATTTCTATAGATCGTTAGTATGCACTTCTCGTCCACAAATAATCATGAAAATTTGTCATAAAATAGATTTGAATTGTATATCAATAAGACAGTTACCGTGAATGTTTTGTATTTTCGAAAAATATTTCTCAGTGAATTCCTAGGTTTAATATTAAAATTTTTCATTATTGGTCTCTTTATAAACACTTTGTGAACATCAGTAGCAGTGATCCAATTTAGTGTATAGCGCAATAAAACAGACTGTACTGAAGCAGAATAAATAATAATTAAGTTATTAATGCCAAGACAGATTGTTAGGCATCTAATAGAAAACCATACTTTATTTAATTTATGACATATAAAATCGATATAGGTCTTCTAGGACAAATGACTGTCTAAGAAAATGCCAAAAATGTAGTTGTCGTCGTGGAAGATAATTATCGAAATTAAAAGCTAAAGGTAATGAGCTCTTATTACTAAAAGTGTAAATAAGCAGTTTATTTACATTTACTATTAAATTATTCGCTGCACATCGACTATTAAATTATTTTATAACTTTTATTACTTTAAATCTTAAAGAGTTTAAATCACTAATACCTATAACTACTAATGTGACCTCAGCATACATGGTAAGACATTCCATACCAAGAGAATTCTCAAGAATTTTTATGTACATGTTTAAGAAAATAGGGAGCCAAAACAGATTTCTATGGAACCCATTAATCGAGAAAAAATTTCTTGACTATATATTCATAATGTTCAGCACGTATTGTCTATTTTTAATAAAGGATAAAATCAGTTGATATGCTAGACCTCTTGTACATATCTGATTTAATTTTACTTTCCAAAAATAATGATATATACAATTAAAGGCGCTGCTTAATACAAATAATATGCCCACAATGTGTAAGTTATTGTCAAGGAAGCTATGTACAAAGCCAATAAATTTAATACATGCATCGTTAGTTGCTGTACGTGTCATAACACCAAACTGCTTTTTACATAGAATATCGTTCTTATTTAAAAAGTAGTAACCGTAAAGGACAACATTTTTTCAAATATTTTGTAAGGAAACTTACAATCCAAATCATCTTTCTTCTTCAAGATGGCACAATCCATTTTTGATAAAGATGATTCTAGGTGCTATATATTTAAATTTTTGCTATATTATTTAATTCGGTTATATCTTGGAGTCAGCAATTATCCTTAAAGATTATTTGAATAAACATTGAATTCACATTTTTAATTACTTAATATTATACTATATTCAAACGATCGACAGAAAATTTATATATATATATATATATAGAGAGAGAGAGAGAGAGAGAGAGTGAGAGAGAGAGAACAAGAAGCACGAAAAAGAAGATGGAATGAATATCCAAAAGTATAAGAATCTTTACTTGAAAAACATGTGCCAAATCAGCGGAAAAGTTTGAAATTAAACTACTACGTCTAAAAACTCAAAAGCATCATAATGTTTGACTGTGATAATATTTTTGTATGCTTATCTCCTTATAATTATTACATGTAAAATTAAAAACGTAATTGATGTGTAACGTAAAATCGAAAGTAATTGTTTTACACGCCCTGCAATTGGGTGCCAATGACTTTAGCTGTTTTGCGACCCTTTAAACAATAACCAACACCCTGCAAATGCAGCTACAATGCAGATCAGAGGAGCGCAGTCCTTATGACGTCAGGAGTTTAAAGGATGACTGCAAACGGAATTAATATTAATTGTCTCTTACTCACATTTCTATAGTAGTTAAAAGGCTTGGAAGAAAGGACGCTTCAGAAGAAAATTGATGCAGAACATATTACATCATTTGTTGTCTGATAAAAACGTAACACAATAAACTTGTAAAAGAATATATTTGTTAATATTTCTGAATAACTCAAGCCACTGTGGTAAATAATATGAAGGAAAAAGAAAACAGACAAAATTATAAATGTTGGAGACAATATTTTAAAATAAGATAAAATGAAGTATTGATTACAGAGAACAGTTATTATATCATGTTTTATAACTTCTTACATATTAAAGTCACTAAATTAGAGCATTAGAACTATAGATTAGTGATATTGTGTTTACGATCTTAATATAGTTCCAAGTGCGAGTCGGGTCTTTATTATTTTATTAGCTGGTCTTTCGAGATTGAAACTAATTTATCTCACACTGCATCAATTACAACAGAAAAACTATTTCACTTGTGATTAAGTAAATATGCAACATATTACTGGTAATGAGTATGCGTAACTGATGAAATAAATAAAGCCACGAAGAAAAACATTTTTGAATTGCAGATATCCAAAAATGGAAAAATGCGTTTTGTTTCAGCTCCCAAATTAACGGAATATATTCAATGGAAGAAATAAACATGTTCTTGTGGTAATAAGGAAAGTTTGGGTATGATGATAACAGCATATCTTAGTCTATTTACTCGTATAACTGAGGCACACCAGACATATGGTTTTGTTTTTCTGGTTATATGTTGTCGTCAAACGTATAATGAGGAAGTTAAATACCGATATATTTGATATTATAGATTTGTTACAAATAATATATCGCACAGATACGATAAATCGAATTAATAAATGTTAGGTCGGTCAGAGTTAATGAAGTGAGAGAGTTTGTACTTTATTAAAAAGTAACAGTTTTCAAAAGAAAAGCGAACAGTGTTACAATTCCTGAAGACAGGTCAGGGATTCTATGTAATGCTGTTCAACACCTGGTATGAACGAACGAATATATCTTTTATATCTTTTTTCAAACTATTTTGCTGGGCATCTCTGCTAAGTATTCATATGATTTATTTTGCACTTAATGATCGTTAGTGCGTATGCTGTAATACTTTTTTTAACATAAAATGTGAAACAAAACAAGCATTAAATAAACACAATGTATGCCTTTTATTTGTGAAATAATTAAATAATAATGTGGCGAAGATCGGCATTGAAGAGCCGCTTGCCGCCCAAGAAGCCACCTCTGGGGGGTCACGCCCATCAGCACCTAAGACAAACTTAACCTCGGCCTTGCTAATGAATTGCTACTTCAGATCGAGCAGGTCCTTCCCCTCTTTCGGAAAGCATTCTCAGAAGGTCAGGAGTCAGAACCTTCCATCGACAGGCAGACAGACAGGCTCATCGCAAGAACAAGTACGTAGGTTGTGGTTGTAGATACGAGTAAGATCGATTTTTTAAGGCATAGCAAAGAATCCTTAAGAAATATAAATCTGACCCGCCAACGGAAACTATTTGTTTAGATATAAAGATAGTTGTTAGCTTTAGTCGGTGACTTTTTAAAATTAATTTGTTCTGATCGTCCTAGCCATTATCAATATCATCCTTTTTTATGCCCTCCTTTTTCATAGTCTTAGTTTTTTCTTTTATGCTCTTACAATCTTAATAATTGCTCTGTAAGTGTAGTTTCTGAAGCTTGGATTTAAAAAAGAAACAATAATATAGGCAACTAATATTTTAGCAAAAACCGATATAGTAGAATTTGTTCCTTAAGCATATAACTGCTAAACAAAAATGAAAAATGATTAATTTTCAATGTGCATAAATTCTATTAGACGTATGTAGCATGAGCAGGCTTATTCAGTTGCTGAATATCTGAAATCCTTGCTCTCTCATGTTGAGCCCCCTACCCCTCCCCACAAATGACAGACACCTCGTGACTGGTTAATTTTGCTGCCTGGAAAATAAGGTACGGTGTTCTGTCTTCAGTTATGTCTACACTTCACTACAGCTGTTTTATTATAGTGTTTGGAAGTTTTTCTTCTGCAGTAAAGAATACACACTTGCAGTGAAGTAGGACTCCTTAAGAACGTCGTGTTACATAATTTTATATCTACCCCACCCCGGTAGTAGTTGTCGGTCCTGGTGGTGTAGTGGTTACCATACTTGCCTCCTATACCCAAAACGCGGGTTCGAACCCGGCCAGGACCGATGGATTTTTTCGGGCGTAAAAATCGTAAGTATGGCTTCCTTCGGAAGGGAAGTAAAGCCGTGGGTCCCGTGTCGTACATTTACGGCACGATAAAGAACCTCAAGCCTGAAAGAGAGGCCTCTGAGCAAAATTTGTCGGCCGTTTCACGCCCTGAGTTGAATGGGACGCTGATGACCTGAGCTGTTAAAGAGCGTCCTTAAATAAATCAATGAAAAAAAAAAAAAAAAACCCCGGTAGTTGCATAGCATTAAACAGAGAATCGAGCACAACTAAGGCTTATGAATCCTTTACTGCAATTTTAGCTCTAGTGGTCGAAAAGAATGACGAAACTAACTGGAAGCAGTTGTTTGTTTCTTTTGACCTTAAGAACTAAACTTTAGGGACAACCGCGCAGTTTGTTTCAACCCCGCATCCAAATTTTTTATCAAGAAGAAAGAAGGTAACCCTGTGTTACTAGGGAAATCGGTATTAAGTTCATGGCATAAACGGAAAGAGGATTACCTACTGGAGACTTGTTAATGAGCGCAACTCAAACGTTTCTTATAGATGGGATCTTCACGAACTGCAAGAAGCTCTTGTTCCGGTTTTTTTTTTATCGACCTGGGCAGCTGGCTCAAGAAACTTACGGGCTTCCTGTGGTGTGTACTTTCTTCCAAACAAGATAAATTATATTTTCATGTGATTATTCACTACGACGACCATGTGTTGAATGGAGTTCAAATGTAATATTCAAGTCTTAAACACCTCTTTCTGGACGCGAAGGTAAATGGCTGACACCATCACTTCAACATAACTTATAAGAAATGCAGGAACTTCATATTGAACAACTATAATGACAAGAATTTATAAGAAGTCAATTATATTTTACTAAATCCGTCTACTCAGAGAAATGTGAACACTTCCAAAGCATTATCATTAAATGTTCGATTAATGGCTTGGCATTAATACTATATATGTATATAAACATATATGTACTTTCGTGGAGGGGGATAGGGGTGTGTACGTATTCAGGCCGAATGTATCCACTGGGAATACCTGGTAACTTTAGTTTCCTGAAAATGTTCGTAATGCAATTAGAGGAAGATTGGCATGCTGGAATCTGTTTATGAACCCCACTAATTGGTTGAATATGGGAATTCTCCTACCCAAAGAGAGCGAAGCTAAAAGCAATTTATTTTCCCGTTGGAACGCAATAGCTAGAGTAGTTGTAAATAATGTAATACGTTTTCATTCATATATCTGTTCTTAGTATTTTAATGTTTATTTATTTATTTATAATATTGTTTTATTTGTATTATTATTTGTTCCTCTTTATAATTGTGTATTATACGTAAGCACGTGTGGTCTACGACCCATACATAAAATATATTTGAAATGTGTATATAAAATTTTATAACAAAAATGGTACACCTATTACACATATTCGGTTACTCTAAAGTATGTTCACAGTTTGAAGTGGCTGTATCTTCTGTACATATAACAGTTTCGTTCCATTATATATACAGAATGTTAATGAATAGCACCGAAATATTTGTCCTCTATATAGAGGAGTCATAAACAAGCAATTTGAGATAGGGAACCCAAATTCTAAGGTTTCAAACTTATATGTTAACGCCTTGAAGTTTCAAAAGGGTATGCACGCCACTGACATGATAACCTTAAAGAATTTAAGTTCACGCAGATTTGAATGTAGTAGGATGTGCATGGCTTCTATTAGGAATGTTTCTCTGTAGATCTCAGCAGCTGTTACAGCACAACCTCTTGCCTCCCCATATGTCAGATTCATGTAAGCAAGTTAAGAAAAACTGTAACCATTCCTGTTTGAAATACACATATTTCAGTCCAGCATTTAGATTTTTAAAGGTTCTAGCTACATGCCACAATTTTTTTTCATTTCTCATTCTCTTTTGACTCCATACTTCCACATTTTACGTCTGTAAACCCTATCTCAAATTACTTTTCTAAAACTCTTCTATTTACACAAGTGAAAATGTTTCGATGTTTCTCATTAACGTTTGGTGTATATAGCGAAATGACAGTGCAGCTAAATGTGGCACTTTAGTTAAAAGTAATCTACTTAACGCTGAGAGCTTAAAATTATAAACAAAACTTTTTTGTTATACTGGTGTTAACAACATTTTGTCTGAGGGAGTGAATAAGGGAAGGGTGGGATGTGGGGTTGGGCATAAAAAATAAGGAAAGGCTTAGGCAAAATTGAGCTAGGGTATAGTTTGGTTAAGTGGAGAGGACAATGCGCTAAATAATTGGAAAGTAGTTAACATATATTTGCGAGATATCAAAATGCTGACAATGTGCAGAAAAGATTTCGCTTGATGTGCAGGCTCAAATAGATCAGGTCTGGGGGGGGGGATTTCCTAGATATTTGTGGGAGAGGTGGCTCATATGGCTTACATTGAGGGCTTGGAAAGGAAAATTAATACTCTCGGGAAAAGAATTTGCCCGCTGTGCGCAGAAAGCGATACCTGGAAGCATATTCTGGCAGAACGCAGAGAAACAGAGATTTTAAAAAATGAGCATTTACCAGCGACCGCAATTCCTGAATTCTAACAGATGTTTGAACATCTGCATGGAAGTGTTGGTACATGAGAGATACGTAAAAATCGTGAATATTTCTGGGGAATACCCGACAAAGAAGATTAATAGCTATAGAGAAGAGAGGGGAGTTGGGGAGGATGATGATAAAGGAAAAGGGGGCTCAAGGTTACGGTTCCTATTCATGTTTGTATGTATGTATTATACAGAAAACTTGTAGGGTATATCGATGTGTTTGTATATATGTATATATGCACGTATGTATGTGTGTATGTATATATATATGTGTGGTGTGTGTGTGTGAGGTTTTTTTTTTTTAATTGTTACAAGGACGGTGTATGGCCGAAATGCCCATGCGACGGTTATACTTGTACGTACTTTAAAACTACTACAATAAAAGTCCATTACTACTATTACTACTAATATGGAATGCAACTTTGGAGACAGGAATAGTTTTACTAATATTCTTTATCGTTTCATGTACTCATGGAATTTAAATTTAATATTATCAAAAATTGTCTATAGTGCACCTCAAGTAGGTTTTAGCATTACTGTAATTTCTTGCAATTTGAGGCAAACAATGAAGCATAAAATAAACCGTATCCAAAAACTCTACGAGAGTGAGCTATATGAAAAGTCTTGATCCAGACATTTTTCGAAATATTTATGTGTAGAAAAATAGGCCAAGAGAAAAATTAGAGTCAAGTATGACAGGGTAATAAACTGCAACAGACATATGCAACAAATATGGAGCCAGCCTAATGCTGAGATAAAGATAGAAAAGCTCATTATCTCCTGCTGCGTAGCGCTCTTACTTCTACATATATCACGGGGTTTGACCTCATCACACATCTACCAACTCTTAAGATAAATTGATTTGGTTGATCCTGTTGTACGAGTGGGCGTTATTGATACTGGTGTGCGGAACTTGCGAGACTATTCCGTCCTACGTACGGTGCTCAACTTTACCAGAAAAGGCAAGCAATGAACAATCTTACAAAGTGAACAATGCCTATGCCTGAAAGAATGTCCTTTATAGCACCATATGGCCTATTTTTCATCTGTGGAGTGACCGAAGCTCTAGAAAATAAAACAACAGACTCCTTTTATTCCAAGCATAGTTTAAAGCTTGCACTCCCGATATTGCAAGCATAAAAACGTTAATACTTTTTCCTTGTATTCATTTATGTAATATTGGATTTGTTTCGTTTTAGCTGAAACAAACAGCAATAATTCTAGTCCCATGTTCTCTTTAATTATTATATATGTCGTACTTCAATAATTTATAAAAATTAAATAAAAATATTTTACATCCAACTTTCTCAACCTTAACTTATCCACTATTATTTTTAGAATAATAATTAATACTATCCTTTAGCTCTTCTTTTTCTTCTTTCTTTCTTTCTTTATTTCTTTCTTTCTTTCTTTCTTTCTTTCTTTCTTTCTTTCTTTCTTTCTTTCTTTCCTTCCTTCTTTCTTTCTTTCTTTCTTTCTTCTATCTTTTTTCGTTTTCTTTTTCTTTTTTCTTTTCTTTTTTTCATTTTTTTTAACCAGTCACACAATTCGTGCTTTCAGTGAAAGGTTTTTATTTTAATTTAAGATAAATGCAAATTACACTTAACATTGCTCTCAACTTTTTTCAAACATATTCTTGAAAGTAAAAATTACAAATAATTTGAAAATCTACTTTTACTTAAAAGCGATGGCTTATTGCAGATGTAGTCCCCCCAGCGCCGCGACGATCATGAGATAATTGAATGATCCGATATTTGTGACATCAATATATGCATTATTAAGGCTTCTAATTCAGCACCCATATGGAGGAGGCTTACATTTAACTATTATTTATTTGGGATTGCTCGATCATTACTGTGAATATTACGATCCAGGATATTCTATAAAGGTATGAAAGCTAGTGACAATACTTTGAGCATAAGGTAAAATGCTTGGTACGTTAAAATATATGTCTTTGTAATAAAACATATAATTTGGGTATACTTTTTCATTCATATGCGAGTATCTAGAATGTATGGGTTTGGGTTTTCTCTTTATATATTTTTAGAGCTCCAAAACACCAGTTTAAAATATGGTTAAATTAATAATTTAACTCCAAATTTATATTTATCCGTAGGTGAAAACATTTTAATTCCATTTCTTCAATCTCAGAACCCATTACTATTGTAGTAGTAGTATTTGTTAAACTAGCTGTACACAAATTGCACATAAAAGTCGCATTGGTCGCAAGCCCGTTGTTGTTAAATACTTCATGAAATTAATTACAACAAAAGAAAACAACATTTAACAAGAGAGCACTCACACATATGAAACAGACATGCATACAATAATTCTGATATTCATATACATTTTCGTATTATTTATGTACAATGTTTATAGACATTTTTTTATCTCTAAAACTAATATTTCATTTAAGAAAATGTCCAGGTTTAGCCAGTTTTGTATATTTACACTAAGTCCCAACAAGCCAACTTCCTCCTACTGGAAATCAAAAATAAATCCGGGATAAAATTTTTTCCCAGCATCTGTCTGTGTACACTTAGCCGAAATGTGCACTCAGTCTTCCGGTTCCGAGCATAATCGGTAAATTCTCCTGCCGTCTTCCTCTTCAACCTTACGTATCTTCCAGCCTCCCAGTCTAAGTCATGCTATTCTCGACTTCTGTTTTATACCTAGCTGCATAATATAGGTCTCTTTACACCATCTAGTTTTAAGTTCGCTGTGCAAGTTCGGAGATGACATCTGCATGCATTGCGCACCTATTTCTCCCCAGTTTATGTCATACAGGCCTATTTTGACTTTTTTTTTCACTATACCATGTCTGTTTTCAATACCCTTCTGCCAAATATCGTTCAAACCGATTTTTAACAATTTTTGCTCTACACTCACCGTTCACCATTTTGTTGTTTAATTGGTGTCGGTAGCATATCGCCCTCAGGGTTGTTTGTTGTCCTTTAATTATTCTTAGCCAGTATCTAATAACATTTAAAAGTATAAATCATATAAATTTGGGATTTTAAACATTGAATTAAATTTTAGGGGTCCCGACAGAGAGATGCAAAGTTGGCCCGCGGCCAACGGAAGTTTGAGAACCTTTGCTTTAGAGCGTAAAGGTCTCTAATTATTATCGCCAAACTTAAACGACTGGTCGCTATTAGTGTGGGGTATTTGTCACATGATTTGGATAACTAAAACAGGAGTATGACATTCTTCGAGTTGATAAAATATGTGCAAATGTGTAGATATTGTTGTACAGGGTCCTATTTTGTTGTAGACTGCATCTTTCAGCATCCCTCCTCTCGTAGTACACCACAGTTTAGATGAATTTACTTGTATATCCCACTGTTTACAATAATCTTCCAGTGAGTTTAGGCCATACTGTCAACTGGCGAGTTATGGTTGGATCCCCAACACTAATACCGACCAGTTGAGTTTGGCGATAATAATTAGAGACTTTTACGCTCTAAAGCAGAGGTTCTTAAACTTTCCATATCGCGGACTATATTTACGTCTCTCTGTCGGGATTCCTAAAGTTTAATTCAATGTTTAAAATCCAAAATTTGCATGATTTACAATTTTTAAAGTTACTCATTAACTTTTCACAAAATGAACGGTATGATCAAACGACTAATTACATCTTCGTTCAATATTTCACTTTCTATTATAGTATATTCTTAAGTGTTAGTAATAATTATAATGATTCTATACTAAAAGCGTATAAAAGAAGAAAAACAATATAATAATAACTAAAATATTTAATATCGTTAATTTTAATATACAAATGAATATTTCACTTAAAAACCGGGCTTAATGGGGAAAGTTTGTATTCTGAATTCTGATACTATATTTTCTATACTTCTTTTTTTAAACAAACGAGTGCATAGAATGACTTTCCCACAAGTAAGTTGTTACCAAAGCCTTTGATACTTTAATGATCCATTTTGATAGTCCAAAAACATCTGAGTTAGGCGAGCCATAGCCTACACGGTTCGATACCAAAAGATGCATACTGTTGCCAGGTAAACTATGACGATACATATGAGTGCTTTACTTCTCCACAATCCGTTTACCTTTTTCAAAGCTTCCTTCGAAAAATTCATTCTAGTCTATTTTACCTCAATAAACACTCGTGGTAAATTTATATCCTTTTTGTTTTTTCTTAATTCATAGCTTGTACCTATACATTAAAAAATAAATGTTGTTAACAGTACACCAATGCTTTGTGGACCCCGTGGGGTTCACGGACAACAATTTCAGTACCACTATTCTAAATTATTGCGTGATTCCCAATATAATGCAGCAGAAACATATTAAGGACTTCCAGTTGCCCTAAACTTTTCAGTTAGGTAGATATTGATCGCAGAGACAAAAATATGGACCAATAATTAATTCAACATTAGTATTTCGATTAAGAATACACAAATCAATACATTTTTCTCTAGAGAGCTCTTTAATATGTTCCATATTTTGAGCAACTTGTGTTAATGTATTATTCTAGAACATACAACAGACACTAGCTGGTGTACATACAAGCATTGAACTATCGATCTCTTTCCAGTCCAAGTACGTCTAAGTTATTTTATTGTCACTCTCTTCCTCGTTTAATTCTACATCTTCTATGTCTGAAATTCAGAACTCATTAAGCAATATTTCTGTAGACGTTAATGTAAAAGAACGAAGCAGTTTGTCAGTCATCCCCCCTTTATACTGTACATTTCCAATACCTGCCTTCTTGTTTAATTCTGCCTTCTGTCTGGTCTGCTAATCTCATTATTGATGGCAACAACTTCATTGTTACCTATAATTTCCTTTGGTTTCATTCGCTTAAAATCTACTAAATAAGGTCATCTTTCTATAGAATTTAGTATAATCAAGAAACTATCACTTGTTTTATATTTAAGTGTATTTTTATAGTGTCATACGTTTAATTATATAGTTAAATTTATGCTGGATATCTCTTTCTTCTTGGATAGACATTTCCCAAAGAAAGCTATTTCTAGTTGTTCTTACATATTACAATGGTTCTTTTCAACAATCACATAAAAAGGACATTTCTTAAATTGCTATAATAATATACATATATACTAACTATACAAAGAATCACCGTTGTGGTTTAAGCTCATTTTATCTGCTGATGTTCCAAAATCCTAGTCTCGAGTCTCAATATTTCTGAAGAAAATTTTCGAAAGGAGGGGAATATGTAGAGGGATCTATCCAGTTTCTAAAGAAGAAAAAATGGAGATATTGTTACAGAAAAAAGTAATATATTGTGGAAAACTGAAGTTAAAATCGACAGATGTGCCGTTGTACTGGATACTTAATACTAGTGGTCTGTTATGAGAAGGCAAACAGATTTGCAAGATCTCTTTGGAGTGTTATATTTGCTTTAACTTTTACTTATGATTATACAGTTTGATATTAAAATCATTATGTATAAAATAGCCACAATTTTAAATAACTATATTGCATCGTTGGCATTCGCGGTTAAAGATGTAGCCTTAAAGAATTTAGCTAACTGAAAAAGTAACTACAGAGTTATTACCACACTCATTGGCTAGGAAGATGAGAGGTAATTTGTTAAATTGACACTCCTAGTTCACCATATCACACATTGAATATAATACATAATCACAGGTTAACAAAGAGGGCTACAATTAATATAAATCTGATATAAATTACTTTCACGAATTCTTGAGCTGGTTCTCCAAAGCAGGAAAATATGTGACACAAATAGGTCCGACCTGCTTGCGAGTCTGTCTCGAACCGATCAATTGCCAGCATTTCCCAAGTTTTCTTTAGGCGGTGAGACTCTTGCACCCAATTATGTTACAGCAAATAACCTTTCCATTCTATAATTTTCTACACACGCTGTTAACCATCGTTTTCAAATAACAGACGATTTTCCCTCCAGCAACACCAAATCAACACACAAACACGTACACAATTTAAGTAATACATATGTCACAACGTATTATGATATTCTTTATTCGTTACGTTTGAAGTATTGCTATTTGAATTCATTTATATCAGGAAATATCTTTATTATCTATCTATGATTTGGCAAAACAATTATTAGGTCAAATTGCTGCAATTCAGATAAAAGATTGTCTCTTACCATATAGAGAGTCTGAATTCAATCCTCACTCAACAAGTAACTTAAGTTTCTTTGTTCACCTCTAAGATGCTGATTTAAAGCATGTGCAAATAAGAAAAATATTATTAAATGTAAGACAATTTTATAAGCTCAAGTGATATATACCTACACTCTTGTAAATATTAAATATACTGAAATCAGAATTAGCATGTGTACACAGAGAAAGATGGCAGATTAGGAAAAAGATCATTATGTATATTCCTATTACTTATAATTCATCAATTGTGTTTCTGCTATTGTTTATGCTCCATGTATATTGAAGAGTCTATAAATTAGCCATACTATATACCGAGGTGTTGAGGCAATTCTAGTTCATGTCACGTACAAGTAGCAGTCAGATGAACCACAACTCAAACCTCCTGCTGGAATTCTCCACCCACCAGTCACGATCAACACTCTTCGTTAATTTCTTCTTGGACCTCGATTTCTTTGGCTTGGGGTTCTTACTGAGCGCGACTCATTAGATTTTCCGGATAAATTACATATGCAATAATTAATTTAGTGTGAAAGTATACAATTGCACAGATTCCTCAGCACATTTCATGCTATTTGAATATAAGTAATCATCATAATGCGTATCGCTCATTGAGATGTCATTAATTTCGCTTTTATCTACAGCTGGTGATTAATTATGCTATAATCTCTGTAGATTTTGTTAGTGGTAAAAGATTTTAACTATACACCACAAAGATTTTCAGTTCTTAAAACATGCTTTTTGTCTAATGGTTTGAAGTATGAAGATCTCTGAAACTGTACAAAAGAAGTTGAGAGTTGTAGAGATGGAATTTTTGTGCAGATCAGCGAGAATTTATAGGTGGGATAGAGCCCCTAATAGCAGGATAAAAGAAATATGTTAAAAGAAACAGCTGATATAATAAAGGGAAGTTCAGAGTATGGATAAAAAACACTGACTAAAAGACTATAGAAATTCTATACATGTAATGTATAATCTATTTACAACAAACATTTTTTTTTCTTTTCATCAAAGCCTCCTCCCTTGGCAATAATAACTATATAGCAAAATCTATGCACTTAGTTTATAAGATTTTGAAGGTATTCTGATGCTATATCCGTTCATACTGTTGGATAGTTTCCCAATTTTAAGTGAACTTCTCTAACTTCACTTTGACTCATAGTAATTCTGTGGAACAGCCATCTTTCACAACCTTCTTCTTTCCTTAGATGCAATATATCATACCTCATGCAGTTTCCATATCAATGTTCAAATTTGTTATATTTGCAGCAAGGTGAAACTTTCCATACTAGATGCAATCCAAATCGTTGCATATTAATGATATTGTTTCTCACCCATGTTTTCTTCAATTTGCATAATATTCCCAAATTTACTTATAAAATCATCGCTAATCCATAACAGACCCAAGCTATGTTTAACACTTGGTAAAACACAATGTGATAAACCATTATTCCATGGTAATGGAAGACCAAAACTGTAATATCTGAATTCATCTGTGAAAAATACTTAGATCAATCTGCAGGTAACCAGTCGACATTGTTTTACCCCTGTATTCTCTTCTTTGTATTAATATACTAGAAATGATTTTCTTACTTCCATATGCTCCTTCAGATCCACTTCTGAAAGTTCTCTTTTTACTATTGTAATAGATACAACACTCTTGTTCATTTCTACTATTTTTAAATCTGTTTCCTGTAATGAATATATGTATTATCACCTTTTGAAGTTTTGCGGGGTTATCTTAGTTGCTATTAGCAGGGGATGTATTGCACTCTCCCAAGAGATAGCCACATTCTTTATCAATTTGGCTAAATCGACAATTGTTGCACTTTTGTAAGTAACATTTTCACATTTGGAGCCTTATTATCACGTGATTGACAATAGTACAGGAAACAGCACTAATACCTAAGTTATCTAGACTTATGTATACATTTGACTAAGACAATCATACAGTTCAAAGTCGATCCTGGTGGTCTTGTGGTAACCATACTTGTCAAACAGATCCAATATCGCCGGTTCGGTCCTGGCCAGACGCGATGATATTTTTCCGGCGTAAAAATCCTAAGTAAGGCTTCCTTCGGAAGGAAAATAAAACCATGGGTCCCGTGTCATAAATTTACGGCACGAAAAGAACCTGAAGCATGAAAGAAGAGGCCTCTAAGCAACATTTATCGGACATTTCACGCCCTGAATTGAATGGAACACAGTGACCTGAGATGTTAAAGAGCTTCCGTAAATAACCCAAATCAACATTACAGTTCAAAGTTTCTATAACGCAAAAACATCGATTTTATATAAAATTAAATATATAATACTTTTAACACAATATGCTATGCATTTAGTGTTTATACATAATCATTGGCATAATAAAGGGTCTTAGTTTGTTTAAATATCCATTTCATGTAAATGAGCAGGTGTATTGAAATTAATGAGCGATGGTGTATCTTTACAATTAGTCATAAATGTAGGTTTTGTAGCAAGATATGATCTGCATTTTTTTGTAAATCCTTTGTTAATTAGTTGGAAATACACCATCTGGACCATATAAAAATTAAAATAAGACAATGCACTATGTTTTATGGTTCTTTGCTCTGCAACGGTGTCTAATACCACCGTGTTCTTTTTATCCATCTGCCCATTGGCGGCACCTCGATTGTGAGAAACCATGTTAATATTAAACTTTTTGTTATGGTTGGAGCTTGGCAAGCTATCATTTCTTTAACAGTGCGGTAGTTATGGGTACTTTGCAGTTTATGACCTATTGAGTGTGTTTATATGCTATTCACACATGCTTAAAGTTTCCGACCGAGAAACTTTATGGTACGTAGTAACCTCATAGAATATTATAAAAAAATGTTCAAAAATTTTATGCTGGTGTAACCTATAACGCCTTTATATAATAGCGTTTTATTAAACGATTTTCATAGTATTAAAATAATTTTCCTGAAAAGGTTTATTTATCAAAAATCCTTTGCTGAACTTCTAAAACTCAAAATAGCACTTCTGCATGCTCAAACTTCACTCAAATAACCCTGCCGGAAACTTGCAGTTATGTCATTAGATCTTAATTTTGATTGCGAAGCATGGATGTTTTTTAAAGAAAATGTTTTTTAACCAACAGAAAGATGAAAAAATTGCGAAGGTAATAGAAAATGGCACTCATAATATATTGGACTGGTCCACTAATTGCAAATATATTTTCTTTAACGAGGGGCACTATTCTTTATCGTTCGTTACATTTAACAGAAGATTTGTTTGCCATCCAGAAAAATCTCGGCATCAGTAAATCTCACAGAAGAAGTACAGAGTTGACCTGTGTATTCACTGCAAGCATATCTAAGACGCCAGATTCAAAGCAACATTAACATAGCTTGTTTGGCAATGAAAATATTACAGAGAAAATTAAAGGAAAGAAGCACACTTACATAACATCCAATTTTATCCATCTCTAAAACTCCTACAAGACGCAACCATGCGTGCCATGAGTATATGACATGAAAAAGTGCAAGGCGATTCTGGGACACCGTGTTTTTACATAGCAATGCTTTTTTTTATTATTATTATTTCTGTATACGCGTAAGATTCTATAAAATGTATTTTCCTGTTGGAAGACGCGAAAATTCATTTTAAGCTGTGTTAAAACTTTAACGAAGCCTTTCAAAGTTATTTAACAGCAACGCAGTCTGCATTCCGGAAACAGGGAAGGAACTCAAATAGTTGCTTTTTACACTTTTCCGCTGCAAACAAGTCGAAAAGCAAAAATGATAGGTGTGGAACAGAGAAAACCACAAGATGACTTGGTAATGGGACTAAAGTATAGACCTGCTGCCAGAGCTTAGTTCTTATGTGCTGCAGACGCTTATAATCTGTAATAGACAACAGCGATAAAATAAATAAAAAAATACTGGACACTGTTATTTCGCAGGTAAGATAAGTCACCTTTTCATGGAAACCCCACATAGCACGTTGTTCGCGCGCGAGCACTTAATAGCAGTCTGTTATTTGTGTGCAATGTCGGTGTTTAGGTGAAATTAAATGAAACTATACACAAGCACTCTCCAAACATTAACACAGAGAGGTACTTTTAGACTCGGGTGGTAAAAAAGTAGAGAAACTTTGAGTTTGAATTTATTGAGTGCAAAGAAAAAAAAACTATAAAGGAATAAAAGTAACCATCTGATTTAAGCCCTAGACATTATACTTTCGAACAAAATCAATTTATAAACAGTAACATTAACTAATAATTACAATGGTTAGTAATTACAACCCATAAATCTATTTTGATCTACTATTGTTCAAATTACAAAAATTATGTCAATATTACAACAAGAACATTTGACAAAATATTATTCTTTCCCTCTTTAAGCAGAATGTTTCTATTTATTTATTTATTTACTTTAAGCAAATATTGCTCCAAATCCTTAAAATCTTCGCTAAAACATTCATAAAAAATTCTTCTATACATTTTAGGCTACTTTTTTGCTCAAAATCTTTTAGTTTTCTCACTTCAAACAGCATGTATTCTATCGCTTTTTATGGAAGCACGTTCTGTATGAAATCATTTCTTTGTCGTCTTAACCTTCACACCACTAATTCAATCCATTCATTGCTGTCTATTTCTTTTTCATATATATATTTCTAAAACATTTTTCATTTAAACATAAGATCTTCTTGGCTTAACAACTGAACAATTGTTATAACTCTGTATCTTCAAATCATCTTCTCACAACTTTCCAATAACCGTAATTATTTTTATCTTAAAATATTCCCTTAAACATTGCTAAGTGTTTCTTAGATTATTTACTTATTCATTGTTTCCTAATTTTATTTCTTAACATTCTAAACATCGTATTAATATATTTTAATCTATTATCAGAATCCTATATCAATTTTCCAAAGCTCTCTTTACTTGCTACTTCAATTTGGAAGCTGCTTTTTCTTTCTCTTATCGTTTAACCTCCATCTCTGTTCTGTATAAACACCATCTAATATTTTACATAGCTGCTTTATCTTTTACTAATCGAGTGACAGGGCGGTAACAATTGCAACTCGTATTTTGCAGATATTGGATTCAAAACTCATAGCACCAATCGAATTAACATTGTATTTGTTTTTTCCGTGTTTTTCCCTGATAGCTTATGCCAATGCTGGGTTGATTCTTCTTTTTCCATTTCATCCCATTTCATTCCAGTATCGGAAGCACCAGGCGAGGTAGACTTGCGCTGTGTGCGGGTAAAGACGGCTTCGCTTTGGAAAGCTAACTGTCGCGGCATCGGTGTGAAAAGGGCCCTTTTGAGGAACTCAAATTTTTCGGAGTGGGGGACACAGCCGGCTATTTGTAAATATTGTTAGGGTTCTGGTCGTTCAGTGATTTCCTCACTTAATCTCATTTTCTTGGAAGAGTCCTGGCAGTGGACGTAGGAGTTTAGCAAGACTGAAGTCTCTACCAAAGTTTTGTTAATGATAATCTCTTTTGTTTAAAATGTATATAACTAAAATAAATAAATTAAAATAAAAATCTGTAAACTACATTCCGGTACTTTGTTTCCGATGTCGAGACATATAATCCAATATCTTTATCCTTTAATTCACAATTTATGTTTTTACATTTTTTACACATTTATTTAAATCTAAAACTAAACATAAAACAAATACAATATAATTAACTACGTTATAAATTCCCATACATGCTGGAAGGCAAGACTAACTTGCAACTGTTAAACAAAATAAACAAAATACATATTACAATACAACATATTATTTAAATTTTAATCTAAAACACAAACGGTTTCCGGCTAACGTGTGTATTGGAATCCAGCACTAATAATTTTCCTTAAATTTCTTTCACCTATATCACTAATAGTTATCTAAAATTAATCCAATTGTTGTTAATAAATTTATCTATATGTTATACAATTTATGCTCCAAATCTATCTTATCCTATTATTATTATTATTATTATTATTATTATTATTTACTTACATCTGCCCTCTACACTTCCTTGAAACATATCACTTCACTTAACACCTATTATTAATAGTCATGTCGAAATGTCCTTAAGCTCATTTTACTTCATTTGGCTTCTATTATTAAGGCCTCTTTTGAGTTCTCCTACACAGGCTCCTCTCTCCCTTCACCTCCCTTCCTCTTTTTCTCACTCTCCTCTCTTGGTGACTGTGGTTTTCCTCCTCTGTGTTTTCGTCCTCATCTGCCCTCCTCCATCCTCTAGGTTGCATTGTATAATATTCCGTTTAGTCCCCATATTGACGTTTATCTCCTTCTTCTCCTCCTGCTTCTTGTGTGATTTGATCTGTTTCTTGATTGTGATCTCCCTCGCCAGTTGGAGCCCGGGCCGGATGTTGTACCATGGCCACTCCTCGGCTTAGCTCAATCACCATCGACCTAGGAAAGCTGCCGGCCATGTTGGGGTGTTCTCTGCTGTTCTCTTTTTTACTAATTTTTTTACTAATAAACTCAACTATGCATAGTATTAATGATTTTAGTGCTCTACCTCTGAAGCTCCTTGCCCCTTCTCATGTTCGGCTACTCCATGACATATGGTGGACGCGCCGGCTCTTTTGTATTCTTTTACAGGAGTATGGTCTCGATCCCGCTTCCTTTACTAGTCGTGACAACATCTCTTACATTCAAATAGAGCATACTTGGGTGTATCTTGCTAATGGCAATGTTTATAGTTGTTGTTTTGTAATTTTGCACCTACAGGTTCCATACGGACCGTGTCCTGTTATATAGTGAATCACCCCCTTTGTTGGTTGTATATGTCTTTGTTTAAACCTTTCAAATATTACTAAACAGATTGTACATTCTCCTCCCTTCATTGATTTCATCCTACTCTTGTTGCCAGGTTAATTGAAGTTTATATTTTATATCATAAGTTGAAATACATTCTCTTTCAACTATTTCAGTAACTTTCTCATGATTTCTTTTCTTAAACCAGTATAACGCTCCCATCTATCGGCCACATTCCGGTGGCTACAAGGAGGGCCAGGGTAAGATATATATATATATATATATATATATATATATATAATAGTGTTGATGGATATTGCAATCAAATAGAAGAAAAATACTTGCTCACCTGAAATCAGAACTGGAATTGTTGTGCATTTTCTGTGCTGCCGCTTCATTTCTGATGTTTTATACGTGTAAACTGGACACTTTTCTCCAGTCTGAAGAATTATTTTAATCTTTAAAAAGAGCCTCTCGGAAGAAAAGCACTTACTCTCAAACACAAAACTCTCTCCGGAAATTCATTGGTAGGTAACGAAATTTTGAAATGCCCTATATTCAAGTCATTTGTATGTTTTTTCTTTCTATATACTTTGCGGACGTTTTACTGCTAACAGGATCCGTAACGGAGAGTGTGAGACACGTCTGCCAAGCAATACAGTGCAAGTTTTCAGTATGAGATGACTATTAACGAGTTCATTCTTCTTGACGTGTTCTTACTTGCGTCAGTTCTTTACATGATGTGCAGTTTCTTATGTTTGTTATTGGAAACTTTTTATACTGCAGCAATAAGGTAGTAAATTTACGTGCTTGCATTGAAAGCATCACGGTCTGCGCAGTAAATATTGTCAAAGCATGCATACTCCTAAATATGAGGTTTAAACGTTTATTTCAGGATATATGTTCATATGTTAATATCTCGAATGGTTTGTCTGTACAGGTTGATCCATACTTATAGCACCAAAGTCGGAAATATTAAGAAAAGAATTTTGCTTTGATTATTTCATTAATTTAGAAACATTATCTTTTGGAACATTTTGACCGTTTTTACTTTTATATATAATATTATAGTTCAACTTAAGTTTTTATAAGTGGTTTATGCTGGAATTGTTCTAGAAAATATCGTACCATTTGTTTATATGGGTAATGTGTCTTTATTCTTATGAAATTCTGTGTACATATTACAAATATATTTTATGCATGGGTCGTAGGTAGATCGTGCGTGCTTAAATATGATACACAATTAAAAAGAAGACAAATAATAATAATAATAATAATAATAATAATAAATAAACAAACATTAACACGGGAAGAACGATATTTACAGACATATGAATGGAAACATATTAAATATTATTTACAATTACAATAGTTATTGCGTTCTAATTGTTTCTAGCTTCGCGAACTTTGACTAGGAAAATACTATATTCAAATTAGCGTGATTCCCAAACAGACCCCAGCATGCCTATCTTCTCTAATTACCCTGACAGTTTTCAGGAAACAGCATTTTTCTCAGATGTTCCCAGTGGGTGCATTTGGTCAGAATATGTACCCATTCCTCATCCCCTTCACAAAATAGGCAGATTTTCCTACCAGAACTATCCGCTATTTTTTGAGCCTTCCAACTTCCTAGTTGCAGTTACGGTACTATCTACTGTAAGAAAACACTAAAACAAAAAACACGCGAGGCGAATAATTGCTAATATGAACTCTGGCCTTGGAAGTGTACTCAAGCAAATATTAGGTTGCTTAATCATATTTAATGCTGATATGAGCCACTGAAGCTGTAAATGTACAAGGAGCACCCAATAACCGTGATGCTAGTGTGTATAGAATCCAATGGTTCTTGAATGTAGAGAGCTAGTTGGATTAGTTTATTTTTAAATTTTATTTGGAATAAGTATAGAAATGTAGAGTGGATAATCCAGTAGAAAATTACAATGGATCGAGGAGTGGAGTTTAGGTAGGGTCGCTGATCGATGTTTTTAGTTTAATTTTAATGTAATATTTTTTCAATGCTAAAATTGTTTAAAATTCATTCATAGAAGGCACATGTTTCTTTTCTTTTAGTGTTGACTGTACCAGAGCACCTAGCAGCAGTGTAATATATGGTTACGAGTTTCGCGCGGCGGTTGTAGGTACTTTCTTGCGCTGCAAGTATAGTATGCTGATGGTAAACCTCAGATTAGCGCGAATCTCACCCTAGCTATGGCAATAAACCTGCTTTTGGTGTGGAAGGGGTATAGATATAAGCTATTATTGGCGAGAAAATCAATTTGTTAAATCAATATCCTAGAAAGTATGGGTAGTTTACCATAATTATTTTTGACATCTTCTTCTGAAAAACTAGCTGCGCCTGAACCGTTTGGTAGATCGCTCACCTATCATCAAGGAGGCTCGCTTTCGATCTCAATGATCGTGTGTGAAATTTTTGGCAGCCAAAGCAGCATTTGGGCAGTCTTGCTTTAGGTGTTCCGATCTCTTCGGCGGATCATTTCTCTAGTTGTTAGCTCTACCTTAATCATTCAGCAATGCATCCCCCCCCAGAAACATGAGCTCTTAGAAAGTTTTAATAATACTGGTAAAGCAATACAAATAGAAAGTTAAAAAAAGTAATTATAGATTCAGAACACTTGTCTTCTGTGATTTTTTCTTTCGTTGTCAGTTTTAGGATCGCAAAAATATTTTATATGGAATAAATAATAATACTTTTTTCGAATGAAAATGTGCATGGTAGTAACCTACACACATGTACGAACATATTTATGAGGTTGTGAGTAAATAATGCGAATTGTGAGAAATTTAATCAGTTGTGCGGATATTGCATTCCTTTCGCTAGAACTTACCGCTATGACTACCGAAATGGACGACAAAACCATGCAAGACGGGGTAAAATAGAGGCATATGAAATATCACCTGGTTACAATCAATTTTTATGTTTTTAAATAAAACGTTGGCTACATAATTCCTAATGAATAGAACACGTGTTTGTATATTCTAATTTTTTCTGCAGTAGTAATCTCTTGTGCTCTCTGTTTTTTATTTTAGTATTATTTATAACTCTGATTTTAAAGGAATATAAACCCTTGAGGTTTGTTTCTTGTCCATATTTCCCAAATGAGCATAAGAGTAGATAGCTAGAAACACCAGGAGCATGAAACTTAAAAGTATACCTTTCTTGATGACGACTGGAGAAAAATATTTTTTAACAATTATAGAAAAGTGACTTCAAATTTGTTCAGCAATCTTGTAGCTGTGTGAAAACACGCTATGCTATAATGCACCGAGGAAGTTACCTGCCCTATTCATGTACGATTCCCCATTTGTTACAACAAGCAAAACTGAATATCATCAGGCCACAATAATTGCAAAGAGTTCAAGGGGGAACAGAATGTGATGTCTTAGCAATATGAAATTATAATATATTTAATGAACATATTCTCAAAAGCAATACTATACTTGAAAGTTTATCGTTAATAAAACTATAATTTCAACTTGTATAAAACTTTTAATTCGATAATTCTTGAAAATATATCTTCTAAGACAATGTTTCTTGTGCATTGAAAAGTTAAACTTAAGTAAAACGGGCTTCAAGGCATCATAGCATGCAGTCATTCACACACACACACACACACACACACACACACACACACACACACACACACACACACACACACATGGAAGTTGTTCATAATTTTTTTGACGATATACTTTTACTTATCATAATTTTGATGATTTTTCTCAAAGCAGTTCCCATTGAATGCAATGTACCTGTCCCAGGTTTCTGTTAGTCTTCCAAGACATGCTGGAAATCATATTTGATAGGCCCTTCGGAATCTCCTCCGAACTGCTTCTGGTGATTGAAAATGCCATTCACGAAGCTATTTCTTCAATTTGGGAAAAAGGAAAAATTCCTACGGTTCTAAATCAGGACTACAGGGAGGGTGAGAGACGCATTTCACACTGTTTTTGTAACATATACAGTAATAACGTTTTAACGTGTTGCCGTGCACTGTCGTGGTGCAACATCCGGCTTGTTGCACGGAAAAGTGGATGTGACTTTGCAGGGTTTTCAGGGCATCTTTGTAGTACCGTGCAGATACAGTACAGGTACGGAATGCTGGTAAACCATTCCTAGAATTTCGAAAAATAGCACAGGCAACCACTTTTACATTTTTTTTTTTGTGTTGGTATTGGAGATGGAGATTTCCTTTGCTGTTTGCTCTCAGAATCGAATTTAAGTAGCAAAGTTTCATCAGCATTGATTACCTTTGAAATATACTTCGGATCTTCCTGTTAGTCCTTTTGTTCGGGAGTCAGCAGTCTTGGAACACGTGAACAAACACTTTTATGTGCGCACATTTTAGTAACCAACGTATAGGTGGTTCCCAGTGAAAGTTTCAACTTTTCTGAAAGTGTTCCTAATGTTATTCGAAGATTCTCTTTCATAATGACAGTCTGTTTTCTTCCTTTGAAATTGATTGCGCCCCCTATTTAAACATTTTAAACCATCTTTGAGTTATGCTATATGGAAGAACATACTCTCCTTAAGCCTCCTGCAACATTACATAGCTATAGCTGAAGTTTTTTGATACAAACGAGCATTTTAGAATAGCATATCGTTTGTCACGTATTACCTCCATTTTGCTATAGGCGGAACTGAGCATGTCTTAACTTGCACTTCATTTACAGGCGGGAACGGAAGTGACAACAATGAAATTAGTATCCTGTGTACATTACGCACATTGAGCTATGAAGTGTTACATTTTAAGTCTGTAAAAATTATAAATTTTTTATTGAACATCCCTCGTAAAATAAGATCCTTCAAATAAGGATACATAAATCATTCAAACCCTAAATTATCAAATAGGGTTAAAAATGACACTTAGTTTTGACATGAAATTTCATTTTATTTCTTCTTAAACTTTTGCTGATTACTGCACAACTATCTTTTTCTAACCATCACAAAAGAGTGCGAATACTTCATTAGATTCACAATTATTCATTGTATCTGCTTTATTTACCACCGATTTTCAATAGCTTCAGTAGCTCCATATAACAATATCTAATCTTTTTCGGATGTATTTTCGGTCGACTTTATGCGTTCAATTGCTGATAGCACTTGCTAATACAACTCCGTTTTCTTTCGATCTTGAAATTCTCTTTGTCTTTTGTTAACTTATAGAGCTTTATAGCTTATTTCTTCTCTGCTGCAACACTATTATCACAATGCTGAAGAAGCAATATAGATCCATAACACTATATTGATATATTTTAACTGTCTGGGCAACTTAGGAATGAAAATAAGACAGAGAAGTTTAGTTTTTGGTGGAGTGGATAATAAATGGTAATATATCATGCTGATTAGAGTTGTTTCTATATATGTTTTGGTATATGATATTCTCATATTTGGGAAGTAACAAGGATAGAAAACTAAAACTAAAATATATTTATCAAAAGAACTTCTTTATTAGACTTATCTAGTCACAATAAATTTTCGGTGGATTAAAAATACACAAAGCAGTATAAAACAGAATAATTAAAATATCTATAATACAGAAATTAGTTTTAGTTAGAATTATATAAATAACTATGCATTATATGTATATAAATATCTTATATAATTAATAGCATCGTGTACATAGCACACGTGACCTTTACCTCTAGATACAACTGCATAAAACAACAAAGTACTTAATATTATATAACATTTGTATCTTGTGTTTGCCAAAAACTGTTCACTGCCTTGCCTTTTATGTGTTGTCCTCTATTTTAATAGTTAGCTCAATATACTAACAGAGCATGTAGCATATAAAAGCTAGTTAGGCATTTTAGAACTAAATGGAACTATCCACAAAGGCAAGGCAGCATTGGGTCAGAATTCAGGCGATATGTTATAATTCTAATATCCTCCATTTCCACCATTACCACTAGAACCTCCTGAAGGATAGCCGCCGAAAGATCCTTGTCCACCTGAAGGATAACCGCTGCTGCCTCCTGAAGGGTAGCCGTTGCCGCCCCCTGAAGAATAGCCGTTACCAGCGCCGCCGTTACCGGCACCACCTGGTCCTCCCGAAGGATAGCCGTTTGCTCCCCCAGGTCCTGATGGGTAGCCTTCAGAAAATTAAAAACATATCAGTAATTGTATTTACATTACATCTATAAAATATGTTTAAGCAGAAATGTGTGTCTTCTAAGAGTAAATTAATTTGACATTATTTGAGAGAGATGCATTATCTCAGTGTATCTTACCACCAGCTCCACCGAAACCTCCGGAGCCATTGGCTTCGCCTTCGTAGCGAATCTCAGGTTTATAACCTTCCTGGTTTGCCTCATAGTCCACGATCTGCTTGCGGCCATCAGGAAGTACCACGTTGTAGGATCCCTGAGCATTATCGCCATCCCTCGACTCCTGATGACCAAACTGCGTCCCAGTTTCAGCATCATTCACTTCGTAATTAAACTCATACTGTGCAGGCTCCTAAAAATTTACGCTTGTTAATACTATAAAAGTTTTGTGAATGTTGAAATCATTTTCATCGTTATCAGTTTTTAAGGGTTCCTACTATATTTAGAACTATTGTCTAAGATTAGTGTTGAAATAGAAATTTGCGGCCGAGAGAGTAATGATAGGTCTTTGGAAAGAAAAAGATTGTAAGTAACTTATCGCTGAGTATTATCTTAGAACTATAGACTAATATATCGCTAATCAGTTAGTGTTACTTGTTCAACATGCGTGTTTTACTTGATCAAGAGCAAACAGATTTTTTTAAAAAAGATTTATTCTAATAGGATCAATATGCTGATATCCGCTGATATTTGGATGAAGTTGTCAAGAAGGTAAAAAATAAATGCATGCATAAATCGACATTCAGAGAATAATTAAACAGAAACTTACCGAAGGACCATCGCCGCCATTTCCGTACCCGCCATTACCAGCTCCACCAAATCCGTTTCCGGCTCCACCTCCATATCCACCTGCGGAACCACCTCCAAAGCCGCCACCATTTGGGGCACCATACGTGGAGGAAGGGGCACCACCTGCACCACCCTGGCCAAACCCTCCTCCGGTACCAAATCCGTTTTGGCCTGCTCCAGGAACGCCATAGGTGCTTGAAGGAGCACCGGCACCATTGCCTCCAAAACCATTACCACGGCCATTGCCGCCCAATCCGTTTCCAGCTCCTGGAGTTCCGTATGTGCTTGAAGGTGCTCTTCCTCTACCACCAAGGCCGTTACCGCCAAAACCGCTTCCAGCTCCAGGAGCTCCGTAACTACTGGAAGGTGCTCTTCCATTGCCACTAAGGCCATTGCCACCGAAACCGCTTGCAGACCCAGGGGCTCCGTAACTACTGGAAGGTGCTCTTCCATTGCCACTAAGGCCGTTGCCACCAAAGCCGTTTCCAGCTCCAGGAGCTCCGTAAGAGCTGGAAGGTGCCCTTCCGTTGCTGCCAAAACCATTGCCACCGAAACCGCTTCCAGCTCCAGGAGCTCCGTAGGTGCTAGAAGGAGTTCTACCATTGCCATTACTACCTGGTCTGCCACCTCCAAAGCCATTACCCGCTCCAGGAACTCCGTAAGTGCTGGAAGGCGCTCTACCATTGGCTCCAAATCCGTTTCCACCTCCAAGAGCTCCATTGCTACTGCTACCTCCTAAGCCATTTCCAGCTCCAGGAGCACCGTAAGTACTGGAAGGTGCTCTCCCTCCATTTCTTGATCCACCAAAACCGTTTCCGGAGCCGCCATTTCTGCCAAACCCGTTACCGAAACCAGGCGCTCCGTAAGTGCTGGATGGGGCACCGCTGCCTGAACCAGGTGCACCATAAGTGCTGGATGGAGCTCCACCATTGCCTCCAAAACCATTTCCAGAACCACCTGCACCAGGGACTCCATATGTGCTTGAGGGAGCGCCTCCAGAGAAGCCACCGCTGCCGCCGCCTCCTCCAGATGGAGGGAGGTACTGGTTGTTGACGGGCGGTTCTGGGCGTGCGACGGACAGTGCCGCAAAGGCCAATACCAAAACCACCTGTACACGTGTAATTGAACGTAAAGAAAAATACTTTTTAAAAATTAGGAAGATTAAAGAAAGCATGTTTAATACCATTTTAATGTTAAAGGCACTTACTAGTGACTAGTTACCAGGGATAATGAAATGAAAAATAATCCATTATTCGTTTTTTCTTTGATTGTTCGATTATTTTAAAAACAACTTAATTATTTAATGAACCGAGCTTTTCCTGAATAAAAGTAAATAACTAATTTGAATAAAAGTAACGGTTATTCTTTCGAATGAAAATGTGGATGCTAGTAACCTACCAAACATATAAGAACACATGAACTTTTTGTACTTTAAACTAAGAAGTTAATGTGAAATACATACTCAAAAATCTGCATTATATGTGATAAGAATATTGTGCAGTCTCCTTGGTCACCTATTCAAATTACGACTGTAAAGGCGAAATAATCAAGAAAAAATTATTTGCTTGGTTATTACAGCAACTGACAATTTTTTTCGAATGAAAGCAAACAATTTGTTTCATATAGAGCTAAATCTAACGTTTATATTCCGTATGAATGTATTGATATCTTAATTTGGATACATATTTCAAGTATTTTAACCTCTTTGCTCATTTCATAATTTAAAAATCAAATGTTTTATTCTATTTTGATATGTGCATTAATAATCAGTCTTATTAAAATACAATAATAATTACCAAATAGAGAGAGATACACCATCGTAGCAGCAGGCTATCTGCCTCTACATCAGGAGTAAGCAACATTTAGAAACCTAACATTTATTTTTATTGATTGTATAATGTTGCATTATTTAAAGTTAAAATATATCTTATAATGTCATCACAATTATATGAAGGGGTAATCAGCAAAACGTGCTAACTGACATTTTCGAATAAAGTGAAATTTCAAAATACAAAGTTTTTTTCTATATTTAGCCTCACTCTGAACAGTCAGGAATCTAGGAGTAAAGAATGCTGCAAAGATAACTGGCAGTTAGCTAATAAGTAACAACCACGTTGAAATTGGAAACAACATGTTTTATAAATAATTTTAACTAAACAGTTAAAACTGAAACTAAAGAGTAGAGATGTAAAATTTAAATATAATAATAGCAGTTTCATTGTTGCCCCTCAAACCATAAGAAGACAAACGGTATTTTTATTTGATTGCATTATCTCTTACGTAAAGCAATAGCTTATTTTTCGATTTTGCAAATAAACGAACGAGTTTCTTTCGATTAAAATAAATTGATTATCCCATTCTAGTCCTTACTGTTTTCTTTCTTGTTCCAAAACTAAAATGTAATTGTATATCACACTGCCAACTATTGAACTATAAATTATTTACGTATATGCCGCTAGATTTCATTTTTATACTGTAGTGCATGCTCTCTATCATCAAGTTAGTCCTGTTCACCATAGTTATCGTTATTGTGGCGGATTTATTAATATTTAAGATGTTCGGGAAATTTTGTTTTTATGCATATATTTATCCAATGAATAGCTGATAATAGTTAGCACAGCTTCTGAATGCTCAAAACTCTTCTCATGCTAAAAGGGACCTAATGTGTTATCACTAATTCAAGGCAGCCAATCAGTGAGCAAGCTATGAGAACAGTGGTTTCACATTACGCCTATGGTAGGAGCATATAAACGCAGAGAGGAAATGTATCGAAACCGATTTAAAACAGACAAAAATAGGAACATTAACAAGCAATGGCGTTGCAGATTTTATGGAACTGTCAACATTTTAGTTCTGAAATATGGGACAAAAGAGTTGAAGTCTGTCATTGGTTACTGGAAATGCAATGAAGATGCGGATTTTTTCGAAGAAGCTGGTGACCAGTCATGGTGTAACACCAGTACACAAAATCCAATCCAAGGAGTCCCCTGCCCAATAAATCTTGTACTGCACCATCTTCGGCAAGCAGATGCTGACCGTCTGTTGGGACACTTCAGGCATGCTAATGGACTGGCTTCCTCAAGGAACGACTGTTAACAGCTGCGAGGCCCTCACACGGCTTAATGCAGCAACGACGAAAGGGATTATTTCTGCAACATAACGATCCTGATGCTAAGACCGCAAAGTTGGCATCGCTGGAATTTGCCGCATTCGCTATTTTCACCGGATCTCACTCCCCCTGGTTACGCTTTTATTCAACAACATGAAGGACTCGCTGCGAGAGCTACAACGAAGAATTTAAAACTGTCCATGAGTAGTGGTGAAGTACTCCCAAACATAATGAAATTACCAGGAAGATGTTAACGGTGCATTGACGTAGTGAGAGATCCCAGGTTGCATAAAAATAAACCAAGAGTGGCTCAGGTCTGGGGGTTCGATTCCCGCCAGAACCGTACTCCGTGACTGAAACTTTTCCGGGTTTTCCTCAGTCCTCATAAATGGCAAATGCCATGGAGTTACCCTACAATTAAGCCTGGAACGTTTCCTTCCTTTAGAAAAAAACATTTCATTCTTTATCATTTCATCTCATGTATCATCAGTGTCCACAGCCTTTGATGCCTAAGCAGTCGTTTAACAGTATTAAAATAAATAATAATCTTTCTAAGATAGTGTATTCATAATTCATTTTATGCTGTTGTATTCTTTAAACTAGAATGGGCTTTCTCAATTCAGCGTGCTCTTGATCTGTATGACACTGAAGGGTGTGTTTAAATTTCAATATAAATGTGTGTGCGCACATGTATATACACACAAATATAAATAAAACATGTGATTGGACTTTGTGTCAGTGCATTGCTTTTTATAACACAATTGAACTATGAAATATACATAATAACCTACTATGTTTTTTATTTATTTTTTTAGTTTAAAATCCAAGATAGTAACGAGCATTTTGAATACAGGGTAACATAAACATTTGGATTAATTTGCATAGATCTGCAGTTAAGTATAAATATGACATTAACTTTCTAATAGTGTGATATTACCATTTTTATGAATTTATTATAAAGTTATAGTACAGAAATAATTGAATTCTCTTTTCTAGAGTGGATGGGAAAATAGTACAAAATTATTTTAATGGTAAAGCAAAGCGAAGATACGTTAAATACATTTATAGACGAAACTTGGAGAAAAACAGTTTTGTGTTGTCATCGATGCTTTAAAGTGTTCTTATAGTGGCAATTATGCTAAAGAAGAATGGTTTCGAGCCGCCAACCTCATAGATCGAACTTTAAATTGGTTTAAAACAACGTAACCTGAGATAGTTACCTTATTCATCCTAGGTGTACGTATATCTTCAGTAAATAATACAATTACAGTTGCTTTATCCAAGAAACAGTTGAAGACTTGTTGGATACACAGTGATGTCTGATAATCTAGACGGCAAAACGAGTTCTTTTATATGATTTCTTTAGCGGTAGAAGATCGGGAGGCCTTGCATGTGTCACATTCGACTTTCCTACCCCCTCTCTCCCTGATCAGACAAATCGTGCATTATCGGAATCGTTTTACCTACACGATCATCTTGCTACATGCGATCGTCACGCTTTCCAAGAGCACCTGCATATTTCATTGAAATAATGAGGTGTAGCTTCAGAAGGCGCTGGGAGGTGATTAGAACACTATTTAGAGGCTAATGTTGTAATTTGAGTAAACATTGAAACATCATTGAAAAACTGTAAATGTAAACTCGTTTTTAAAATCTTTCTAATAATGTTAATTTTTTAAAACATTCAGAAACAAATTAGAAAAACTGTTGATAGTCATTAAAGCTGAGAATAAATCTTTTCATTGTTTTGAAATCTGTTAAAAATTAATAACTTGCAAAATCATTTTGAGTGTGTATTGTTTTGTTTCATTCCATTTGATATGCCTTAATTCTGTTTTTAGCATGTAGCTATTGCGGTTGTAACCACGAAACTATTTTTGAAAAAAATTCTTCAAACCTCCATCGATTCTACTTACTACGCACCAAAAATGAAGATGAAAAAATGTGCATACCAGCAAAACTGGACCGTTAGGGTTGGGGGTTAACCTAAAGTAAACATTAATAAATAGTGCTAGAGGCCGCAAGTTTTGTTTTTCTCAACGAAACTCAGCATATGCCAATGAAATAAAACAAGAAAAACAATTTTCGAAAATAAGCGAAATCAGACCATTATGAACCCAAGATTTAAAATTTGTTCTAGCGGCACAAACATTTGATTTTTTTTTTTTTAAACTAAAACTCACTCGGTTGAGAATAAAAATGGAAAGGAATTTTGCTCTAAAGAAATATTATGGCAAAGCGGGTTTTATGTTTAGTATTTTAAAATCACTTATTTAAATACAGCTTTCTGTACTTCAGTTAATAAACAAATAAAAATTTAAATGTAAAATACTCTCGGTTGCTTTCATTAGTAGAAAAAAAATAATTCTACAGCTTCACTTCATTTTCAGTTCCATTTATAAAAAATATCTCCAATAACGAAAACTGAATATTTAACCCTACACCCCAAAATATCGGATATATGTGCAGATTGGACATTAACGTATTGTTTTGTAAAATAAAACCATGTAGTGAAGCTAAATAGAAACAAACAAACATGCAGTCAACTTTAAAATGGTTCCCTTATTTAAAGAGCATTTTCATTTCCTTATGTATCTTTCTGCTAATTTGCAATGGCTAATATCGTTCTTAGTGTTTTTCCCCAATTCTCTGTAAAAATGCTAAAATGGTTTTGTACAAAAAAGAAAAATAGAGACATCTTATTTTTACAACTATTTAATAAATAGCAATATTGGAATTTATTGAAAATTTAACTATTTAAAACATTTATTCCAAGTTACTTAATAAGAACAACATTTTTATTATTCAGAATAAAAAAATAAAAAAACTCATGCAGCTGTTTATATAACTTTTGTGGAGAAACTTTACGAGCCCTTATGTGTCTCTTTCTCACGCCCTATACCTCTCATTAAAGCAATTATAGTTTAATTCCAGTATCGAAAAATTGTTGTTGAAGAGTGCAGCGTTATAGTATTAATATCAACCCAGTTCTTAGTTTAGTACTACTATAGCATAATAATACTTAAAAACCTTTATTGCCCTTTTTTAAAACATTAATTTTAAGTACATTTGATAGAAGCTAGCTAAATATCTTGGTGTTAGGATAGTTGAATTTTGCGATTATAAACTATTAAATTCGAAATAGAAATTAAAACCCATAAAAATCATGAAGTAGTATGAATTTTGATGCAGTATTACAATGATTGAGTATACAAGAAGAAATTTACAAAGTTTAGCACATTCATAAGGACTATAATATACCATAGTGGCAATGCAATCAATTTACTGTTTGATCGAACGCCTAGGAGCAAGATTTAACGACTGGGAACTTGATGACAGGTTTTGTGTTGATATCCGTCTCCTCACTTATCGTTAACTGTCTGTTGCATGAGTTATGCTTATAGCACTGTCATATATTTCGGCGTTGGAGTTCTTGCTTCACCTATAGGATGCAGTTCCAGGTATATATAGCATGTATAGCAGTATTTTAAGTGCTTTATTTATTGTTGCTTTAACTGCATAGGTCTACTCGCGACGTCTTTTGGGACGAATGTAATGAATTAATATCACAAATGAACTCGGAGTGAGTCCTTGGTATCTTAAAGCTATCCAACATTCACCTTCTCAAGATAAGGAAAAACTCTCAAAAACTTGAACTGACCGGGACTCGAACCTAGTACCTCCAAATTAGTCGTCGCTAACGCTTCAACTAGAAGTCAAAACAGTATTATTTATGAAAAGAAAAGCAAATCAAGAATGGCGCCTTTTCCACGCTATCGGCAACTATTGAACGATATTTATTTATGGATTATTTACGCTGTGATTGCAAATAAAGAGGATTTGTTTTACATTTCGTCGAAATTACTGCTTTGTTTGCCTATTCCTAATACTTTGAGCCACACTTTGATTTAATATTCTGTTAATAGTCTTCTTACGTTCCTTTCACATCTCTTTTGGTACAAATACATGATGTGCATTTTCTTTTGTTTTACAAATAACATCTATAAATCTTTTGCTAAGAACATATATGCTATGTTAAAAATGATTACAAAAATTTAACCTCGAATTTTATTTTGCTATTTCAGCAACTCACGGGTGAATCTCCCTTAACCTTTACGAAACATCTAAATGTGAAACGTGTGTGTAAATTTAATTAATATTTATTTATTCACTCTGGCAGAACTAAGGTTAGTAGGCCTTCTCCCCTACCAATCTAATAATAATTACACCAAGTTATAGAAAGGGTAGGGTCCTGCATATGTTCGTGTATTGCCGTCATTCTGGTGTATCCTTCATCTCATCCCTCCCTCAGAGGTGTCCCCTTGGGGGACATAGGGATAAATGGTGCCAAATTGTTCTTTGCTATTCAACAATTCCAATTCCTCTCCCTCTCCCCATTAACTTTTTGAAAGTAGCACATTTTTTCAAAATGTTGTATGCACAATTCCAGTATATTAGCTTGGTTTAATAGAGCTATAGAACCATGAAAAGAAGTGTAAGATTTATTAATAATGTGGTAATGTGATAATTAGACATGTTTGAAGGTACTTTCAGTGTTATAATTAGCCATATTAATGTATAATAGAGATGAAAATGCGCACAACCATTTAACAAGTACATTTTGCAAATAACAGAATTATATGAGGAAAACCAGCAAATGTTTTATTGCCTACAGATCTATGAGGTTTTAGTTAGCACGCATTCACCACTCAGGCTACACTTGCAACAATAAGGGGATGTGGGTAAACAGAAACCTATACAGGAAGTGTAATATCAGAAATAGCTGCTGCTAGACAAGGGCAGTACAAAAATGCCAACTTAAACCTCAGAGACGTTAGTAAATGACCTTAATCTCTTGATTAAGAAGTTTCTTCGCCATCTTAGTGTAAAAACTACATGAATCAAGGGTTTTAATCCCGTTAGGTATCGAAGTACGCTAGGATGAACATAACAAGGAAAACCCCTCTCCAAAGCTACTGTCCTCCAATTATTAAATCGTAACTCAAGCATGTGTATAGTTTTGCTATCGTATAAACGTTCAACTTAATTGTCCGAGCCTTCTCACATTCTTTTCATAATCTCCATATCTTAATGAACTTGATTAAAATCGATCAAACAACGAAATAATTTATTCTTCGATGAATGTTCTTAATAGATAACTGTTTAATAGATTTTGCACTAGATGTATTTTTAAACTCTGTCAGGAAAAGAGTAGAGTTACTTTGAATTTGTTATATTTGTTCGTTTCATAATATCTTGAAATAAATTTCTATTATAAATAAATGTATTACTGCTCACACTGGAAATAATACTGCAAGACATAATAAGATGTTTTAGGAACAGGTTTAACTGTTGAGCAATGCATTTTTGGTAACGGTTAAATAATTGCTGGGAAATAGATTCACGAGCAAGTTTATATTTACAGTAATTACATGTTACAATCCAGTATCGCACGCGTGCTTACACACATACCAACTATTGATTATAGTGCGCCTAGAGCAACATATTAAGCCAAGATCGCCCAAGTTGAGTGAGAGGTAACACGATCCCCATATCATCATTTTTATAAACGTTTCAATTTGATCCGTCATAAATACACACCAGCAATCTTGCCCTCCTTTACCGATCGTGAACAATTACTTTATCCTTTACTTATTGCAAGATTTCGATGAAAACCAATCACGTCTTCTTAGGTTTTGATATTTTCTTTGTGGCATTAAGGAACAATACTTCGTCTTAGCTTATTCGCGTACGATTACAACTAAATGTGTAAATAAAGAATGTTAATGAACTACCCCACAATAATTTCATTGACCGTAGAAAGGTCTTAGATAAGCATTTTGAGAGAAGAAATCTGTGATCCACGAAGAAAAATAACGGCGTTTTATGGACACACTTAAGTTGAAATTAAACATTTATAAACTAGTGTTAAAAAGAAATATCTCCCTTCGCAAGCGAGGAAATGTCGATTTTCAGTAGCTCATCATCGTTTTTATAAATATTTGACTTAATTATATGACAATACTGCACTGAAGAGCGGTTAAGTGATTTATCGAGTCTAGATAGATTGATAAAGGGGATTGTGATGGAGTTTGAACGGCGTCAGCATATAAGGTTTATTGTGCTACCCCATTGGGAGAGACGCCTTCATTGTTTCCCTAAATCTGTTCCTTGTACAAGTTGCAGTATTTTGGTTTCAATGTTAGCGTCCGTTCCTAGGTCTTCCCTGATTATAGAGAGAACAAGTCTCTTTCTTGCAAGGATTGGGCACTCAAACAGGCTAGCGAGGCAGATTCCTCATCCTGTTTATACATTCTACATGTGGGTTCATCTTTATAGAGTCCCACTTTTCGTAAATGTTTCCAGTAATTAATGCAATTACTTTCCTTATTCCTCTGCTGTCCAGTTTTAGAAGAGAAGTGGAAAGAGTGTTGCTAGAACCCAGGACAATTTCCTAGCTTATGTTTGTACAGGAAAGGTTTGCCTCCTTAGTTGAAGTTTGTCCCCAATCCATGTGTGGACCGCAGTACGTGTACTGACTGATTCCAACTGCGGGCTCCGGGTCAAAAAAAGGTATATCAGCACTCCTCTTTGCTAACTGATCTGCTTTATCATTCCTATAAATGCCCCGGCACCCACAGCAGTTCGAGGCTGTTGTGAGATGCCAGGGTATTTTGACACGCCCATGTCGGTTTTGATTACACCTGGTAGGAAGAAACTGTTTTTAAGGCACTTTGACTGTCTGAGAGGATGAAATTTCGTCTTTGGTGATAACCCTTCTCAAGTCTTCTATAATCACAATTCAGGATAGTAAATACTTCTACCTGAAAAAAGCTTAGTCTAGATCCAGCCATTTTTGTATTTTATGTGAAATATATTCACCCATACCTGACACCGGTAAATTCATATTGTACCTAAGAGGCTATTTCAACAATTTCAGTCCATAATAATTGCCTAATATAAGCTTCATTAGTCACTCGCTCACTGATTCTTTAGAAACCTAATGTCATAACTTTGAAATTAGAACAGGCAAACTATACATTGCTAGTCTGGACCTCTCTACAATCTCTGAAATTATCTTTAGTAATACCACAAGTGCTGATAATTTTTGGTAATTTATTTGAAGCTAACGAATGCTTGCTGTCAACATTCTTAAAATAATTATCTAATTACAACAAGCATGAGTTTGAAAACTCAGTTAAATTACGTAAGAATATGATAAGCAAGAGGGCGATTCGGTAACATAATTGTTATGCGAGAACAATGCTATTTTTTGTTGTTCTTTTAGTATAATCATTAAGTGATTTGTCTTACCTGTATATCTTTCTGAAAACATACACTAATTTTAATAGCTTTTATTCCAAGAAAAACCTCGTGTAGATATAAATTAAATAAAATACAAGTTAATAATTTTACAACAATTATTTCTTATTAATACTTTCGTATCAATTATTTCATATTTCATGTTATAATAAGAATTTATTTTGGGAGGCAGTGAGATAATCGAATCGAAGCAGAGGCGATAAAATGTGTAGTTATTAGTTTTTTTTTTTTTCAATAAAGACCACGAAAATATCTGTAATTTAACAATTAAAAACAAATGAGCATTTGAGGTTACAAATAAATAAAATGAACGTAGGGGAAAAACTATCAATACTTAGTCTTTGAACACCATGTTTTAAAACTATTGACTAAGTTCCATTCTGATGGTGAATAAGGTATCAACCTTACATTGGCTGAAAGGCGCTCGCGTGCAATTATCTGTGTAGTTCATTACCACTCTATACATTCAAGCTTTTTTTTTTTGAGTGTATTGTGTTAAAGATTAAAAATAAATGGTTAACATTTTTAATTAATGCTTTTAAAGACGAGGATTCAGAGGAGTGTTTTATTATCAATAAAAAGCGTTTAAATTATATAAAATATGCAACGAAATGGCAAATTTGTTATTTACAAGCAATATGTAAATTATTCAGGAGGTATCTTTTGTGGAAATGCCCTTCCCATTGGATTACATTTAGGTGACTATTTTTCGCTTCTAAGATATATCCGAAATTTAAAAAAAGTTATCTGCCTTGATAAAACGTTCTCACACAGTTTAAACTATCTTATATATATATATATATATATATATATATATATATATATACAGAACTAATTCTAGAATTCTAGAATTCAATTCACTTTCATTTAAACTCCCATGAAAAGTATCTGTATATGCATTTTATTTCTACTAAGATTTTAGATCTATTCGTGACCTTATTTTGAGAGGTATTCGTCAAATGGTATAAAAAACAACCCTACTTTACGTATAATTGATAACCTACTTTAGACCCGTGACTGATTTAACTTTAACTTTAGTATCCGTTATAGCTTTAATGCTGTTCTGTTTGAACTCTTATGAACCTTTGATGGCACTTTTCTGTCCTAAGATCAAAGGTATCAGAGAAACGTATAGCTGACAGACATTATTTATTGAACATTGAAATTTTATTTTTAATTGAATATAGTGTTGATCAATTTATATTAATTGTAATATCTTATTTTCGTTACAGATCATCCCAATTTGTTCAGCCGGCGACATCTGTGATATATTATGCAGAGAGTAATATCTAATATCAGGTAAGTGCATATAGGTCATGTAATATGCATATCTGCCTTTAAAAATTATTTTTATAGCTGAGAAAATACATTTGGAATATCAGCAGGAATCAAAATGATTTTAGAGCATTCAATGATTTAACAAATAAACTATTATGTAAAATGGCAGAAGAATATATAAAAAACAAAAATCAAATAAGAGAGAAAATCCAAAGGTCAGAAATCATAAATTTCCCCTAGAAGATCCCAGAGAACCAGAGAAAGGCAAGAAAGATATGTATAAGAACAGTCAGTTTAAGAACAAGAAGATGAACAAGATAATGTCTAAATTGAATCAGAAGAACGAAGCAGAATTTACAGAAGAAGAGAATAATGGCAGTCTTCGAGTGGAAAGGAAGCAGTTGAGAGAAGAAGTAGACCGAGACAAAAGGAGGAAAATATAAGGTACATATAAAAATTGAAAATTAGAAGAAGATGAAGGAACTACAAGGTCAGCACACCATGACCCAGACCTGTGTTAATATGCATTAGGTCCAATTCACAATGAAAATTAAACGTAACGTAAACTTAAACGTGAAAGCTAGATACTATGTATTGTAATGGAACCATTCACAAGGAATCGCCCAAACATAAAAATAAACTTACAATTAGACGTAAACTTAGACCTCTGCAAGGTTCAAGGTTTTACGTCTACGTCTAACTTAAACTTAAGAAATCAGTCAATTAGAACACCGCTGCTCTGTTTGTAGAGCTCTGTGATAGAAATAGCTGAAGATCAGTGACTCTGTAGACAGAATAGCATCAATGGACAAAAGATTAATTGCATTATACGAAAGCTATCCTTGCTCATATTACTCCAAGCAAATTAGTTACTGCACTTTGCATAGCATAAACGTTACCGCCGTCTGCTCAGGAGCAGCCATTTTCAATCCTGTTAGTTGATTCTTGTTCCCTTTATTTTTTTAACCATTTATATTCGTGCCTTGTTGATTTTATTATCTGTCAATCGTAACTTTGAGGTAAAATATTACTTCACTTTTCCCGCGTTGTCCACCCCCTCTGTTGTTATTGGCTCAAGTACCGCCGCACAGAATGGTCTGTAAACTTGATGTTATTTATACTTTTTCATTGTCTGTTGCACACATTTGTTATTTATGTATTTATTCATTATATCAGTGTATATAATGTACTGTGATGAACTCCTAAATATTAATACACAACCATAATAATTAGGAATATCAGTAAAATCTCCTTACTCAGACATGTTACATTTTATTCTTTAAAAATATTCGTTCTTGGCAGAAAGCAGTACAAAATAACTTATACTCCCATACATATATCTATAAATAATTCCAAAAATCTAGGGACTCATGTTCCCCTTTCCCCTTTTCCTAGTTGCCTGTCTCTTCCGATCTTAGCTGTTCCACTTTGATTTAAAAATGTACCTCTCCCAGGAATCTGCCAACAAAGTTATTCGACTTGTGTCTGAGCGGACAGACGGGGCATTTCAAGAGTCATTGGTACATACACACACTAGAGAGATAGTTTAATGAATTCTAATGCATTTAAAAGTCACGCATGCAGATGGTGACAGGGCTTATCTTAATTTCTCACTCACTTCTGGCATTTTCTTATCAAGTTATCAATACCCTGCTTAATTATTTTCCAGAAATTAAATTGGTCTCTTGTCGGATGCTACCTTTTAGTTTGTGTAAAGTATGTGAATACTATTTATTTATTAAACTCATTGCGACTTGCAATTCATAACTTGGGAAATTCTCTTCAAATGATTTCCTAGGAGCATGCTAAATATAAATAAATCCATGTGAAATGATATTAAATTTTTTGGCCTAGTATTTGCCATTTAATATTTTTACTTGCTTACTGCAGAATTATACACTTTTTGTTGCCTTCTCTTTTCCAATGACACTGAATCAGTGACGTGAGATCCTAGGCTAACTTAGTAGTTCGGTAAACTCCGACAATCCGCCCCATTTCATGTAGTCCGGTTGCTCTTGAGTGATAGCTTATGTGCCGACGCAATCTCTCGCCGCAACGATCAACAGATAATTAGATAACCCGATACAACACAACATAGAGAACCTTTCATTGTTTTGAGCGAAATATTTTTGAATTTTTGAACATATTAAACGCATAAAATTTCAAAATTTAAAAGGGAGCCTTTCCTTCACTTTAGGGCATTTTTAGATAGTTTTAACGCCTATTTTTTCTGCTAAGGCATTACAGCGATGGACACTAATGATACATGAGATGAAGTTAAAAATCGGGATTATTAAGAAAAGTTAAGTCCCATTCCTATATTTAGGATACTTACTTTGCATTTGTCATTTATCAAAACTGCGAATAACCTGGAATAAACCTCAGGTAAAGAGGGCGGTCCTTGTGGGGAACTAACCCCAGGCTCCCGCCCACGCGTCCGTGCTTTAACGTCCTCGGCCGTCCGTGGTATCTTTAGTATAGGGAATATAAGTAGAGAGGTTAAAACAGATATCTGCGCAATTAAGAAATATACAATTTGAATGCTGTTAAGCGTTTCCTTTATACAGAACACTAGAAATTATTATAACTTGGTTGAATAAGTCCGTTTAAATATTATAAAACAACAAGAAGAAATAGATTTTCTAATTAATTATATATTTAGACAGGAGTCTCAAAGTAACTGACCTTAAAATAAATAAGCAGATTCTTGGAGTTTTTGATGATTTATACACAGCGGTAACTACATTTTTCTTGTGGAAATTCCTTGGTTGGTGAAGATATTATACCTCCAGAAGTGTTATGAATGGCACAAAACATAACCTTTGGAAAGAAAGATGATTCTAAGCGGATGCTTGTTATCGAGTCCTACAACTAAACCAACCTCTACAGCTGTTTTATATTCCAGTCAGGTGGACTTGGCAGAAGACAGTAGTGTAGCTTGAAAACATTATCGTGGTCAGGTTTACAGCCAGTCAAGTGAAAACTTTGTTTTTGCCTCTGAGGTTGTTCCCTAATGGTCTGGACATTGTTTATAGCAGAAGAAAATAATGTTAACATTTGTAAATACAAGACATCCAATTAGCAAAGTACACAAAAAGATTTGTTTATTCTTTCGATTAATTATAAATCTAATTGTTAAAGTAGCTAGTCGTATCTGCATCATTTTTGCCCTATTTCTTAAAAACAACATTTCAAGACTACATTGATAGGTTTCAAAGATAGCTGCAGAAAAATAGTCGGAGAGTTTACATCAAGTACTTTGTCTAAATGTCTAAAATAAACTACACATTTACAAAAGTTAATTATGAATATGCGTGTAGAAACATAAACGTGAAGCATTACAGTTATAACAAATTAATTGAAAGAAAACTTCTCCTATCTCAGTGTAATATGAATGAACATGGACATTTTACAAATAACTTCAGATTTATCGTTTTTCAAATTATAATTCTTTTAGAAATAGTCTAACTGGTCTGGGTTGAGCAATTTTCCTTGAAGTTTTCTACAGTCCGCGAATTTCATAATAATCTGTGCATTTTTTAAAATTGATTTTGAGATAACTATCACCATTATTGAGTTTAGTGTAGCTAAGATACAAGATACAAAAAATGTAATGAATAAAAAATTATCAACTTTTTTTACAGGCATAATATCTTACGCTAAAATTTAACGTTACAATATTTTGTTAGCTTAATGCATAATGCACACGTAGTACTAGCTTCATTGTTGTCATTTCCGGTTCCTGCCTGTGAGAGGTCTGCAAGTTGTTCCGTTCCTCCTATAGCAAAATGGAAGTGACATATGACGAGCAATATGCTGCTCTGAAATTCTGCTTTCGTCTCAATAACTTTTCAGCTGAGATCTAATACAACGTTACAGGAGAATTTGTTCTTTCCTATAGCACAGCTTGAATATGGTTGAAAATATATAAAGGGAGAGGCCATCCGTTGCAAAAGAAGGTGGACCTGACGCCCCAATTTGCGCTCTAACGAAAGAAATCTTTAACACCGCTGTCACTGTGAGAGAGGATCGTAGAATAATACTAGGAACACTTTCAGAAATTCTGACACTCACAAGTTAATAACTGAAAAGTTGCAGTGTTTATGCAATCATTATTCAAATATTGCTAATTCCCGAACAAAAGGATGTTCACGTGTAGGTATGCATGCATATTACAGGAAGATGTGGAGTTTCTTTCAAAGGAAATCACTGCTGATGAAACTTGGTTGCATCATTTGAATCCTGAGAGCAAACAGTTCTGTGTGCCTCCCCCCCCCAAAAAAAAAAGCAAAATGGTAATTTCTGCTCGGAAAGTGATAGTCATATTTTCGATTTTCAAGAAATATTTCCTGCATAGACAATAACATAATGGGATTTTGGATGGTTATATTGTCATATAAGGGATTTAATAAATAATGGGGTGTAATAATTGAATTATAAGAAGAAATAGTTATAACAGTCACAGATCAAATATACTATTACAGTCACGTACTTAACAATGTAGAGATTCGAAAATGTTTCACAGCTATGCATATGGGAGGGAAATAAACACTGCGCGTGCGCACTGATAGATTTGGGCAAAACTTGCTTACGCGATAGATAGTAGCAGCCGTCTCGGAGAAATGATGAGAATAAAAACACACAACATACGACTCCCCAGCTATCGCAATGTTGGTCAGTTGGTAAATTGTTCTTTATAAAATGCGATTTCAATATAAAGCCTGCTTTGGCAGTTGTGGAACTATCAGTTCGTTAAATTTTGCTATGTTTTACCTGTCCTCCCTCGTCTTAAGTTACGATAATATCTCTTAAAGAGAACATTAACAAAAATGTACAAGTGATAATAAAAAGCATCGCTTATAGAATAGTTATAGTGGTAAATTAGTTAAATGACGAGGAAAGCGCAAGAATTTAATACTTTCAAAATAGCAATCTGTAATTCTTGTTTAAATGAATATAACTACATGAAAATAACTTTCATTTGGCATTGCCATTTTAAGGAAACTAATAGTGTGCTAGGTAACACCTTTCGGCGTTCAACCTACCAGTAAGAACCATCTAAGGAGTGCATCGTTGCGCATGTGCATTAAAGCCACTGTTAATAAGGTTCTGAAAATACCTACGATTTATGGATAGCAAATTTTACTTGTTAATGTGTAATCCACAAATATACTTTTGCTGTAGATATGCCCACTGAGATTAATAACGATCGTTTTAACTAGGTAGTAACGAGGCCTCAATCATGCCTCTGAGAGCGTGCACATGCCTTTCCAAAACAGAAATTTGGCAACCTGAGAGGTAATTAAATTTGTTTTGATAAAAGAATATTTATTATTAAAGTAATTCAAATATATTAACATTGTTCTTTATATAGTCTAGCTAAAGTGTTACCTTTTTGTTATAATGCGGTATCTGATACACAATCGTGATAGGTAGATTTTTCTCTGCGAGCCCTTTGATTATTTCATATTATGGAATTATTATAAATTAAAGTGTCATATTTTGACTAGCGACGTTCTTTTACACTTTACTAATTTTTTGGGAGTTTATGAATGAAATTTTTCTCCAAAACAGAATTGGAAGGATGCCCACTATAAAATCGCCAAACATTTATCTTTTAAGGTATTTAAGCATACAATGGTCGTAAAAAGCACGAAACACATTCTGAATAGCAAGAACTGGAGCATCCTTTGCTTCAATTCAGTCAGCAGTTTCATCTACCGCCGATGTTCTTGAGGGCCGTGGATGAGGTTTATTCGCTGTAGATCTCATAATTTTAAAAAACGTTACTCTATTTATTGATTACGTATAACTTACAATTTTCTTCTACATAATAAGCATTTATTACCATCTTTGTAAGAAGTGAATGAATTATGCGTTGTTCTATATTTGGATTATCTACAGTGACGAAGAAAAATCGCTCCGCAGTTGGAAATAGCCGCCAAGCAGGGTCATTCACACATCATTCTATGAGAATTACGTAGTTAATTATATGTAAAGGGCAGAGCGGAGCGAATTCCCTTTCGTACTGTATTTCTACATCCATGTCTTCAATGCACTCTAACTTAGTACTAGCAAGCCTCTACATATTAAGGCAGCACATATTCCAGGACATATGTGGTGAGATTGCTTGCGCATCATTGTGTGAACGCGTTTTTTCAATTATAATATGCATTTGAACGCCTTACTTACAGCTTATTTAAACTTAGTTCATTGAACTAAATAGTGTAAAAAAACTTCTCGCTGTAAATACATTATAAAATAGTACATAATAATTATGTGGCCAATAACTTCGAAGAAAAAATATAATTAGTCAGCTCTTACAAATATTGAATCTTTTCTTAACATTTTCTGAAAATATATTTGTGACATGCATTTTTTTACATATAAGAAACTTGAATTTAAGTTAATTTGAATGTATATTATTGTGTATTTAGTCAGCATTTTGTATTGTGGAGATAGAAGATATTTACTGCAGTTCTTAAATTTTAAATTATAAAATTAAGTAATTTTTTCACTTATATGAGAGTGATTTTATTAACTTTATTGATACTGTACATATAAGAGAGTAAATATTTGTATACATATAATCACATTTTCGAACAAATGAATCTGACAACCAACATACTAAGTTCCTCTAGTTTTTTTTATGCCAATAGCATTGTTACATTGGAAAAAATGTAGTTTTATACAAGAAATACATATTAATGTATACATGAGCTGCAATTATGAGCCTCTTCCTAAACCTCAGTTCTGTGAAAGCAGTACATCTCTCATTTCAGTCATATTTGCGGTGCAAGTTTTATATGATTCGTCCGGTATGTTTGTAGATATGAAGGAGTATGAACGAAAGTTAAATACGAACTTAAATAGCACTCTGAATAAACCCTTAATAAGTAGTCAAAGGATAACAAAAGCTTCATACGTAATGCAGTGGGCGAAGGATGGGTACGCCGAGTCAAATCTGAAATATACTATGCCCGCAAAGCATTGCAGCGAAGAATCCAATCGTTTTGTGTTATAAGACTCTGGATTGCTAACACCGCTTAGAAATGGAGCGGTGCTTCTAGTTTGACTCGCCCTTGCAGTAGACAAAAGCGCAACCTTATAAGCCTATAGGTTCTGAAGGTGGCAATGCATTGAAGATTTGTCTGTGGGTTTCCAAAAAACGAATGTGAGATAGTTACGACAACTCTAATACCTTGGCCCGTGAACGTGTACCGTTTGTTTTTCACCGCGATCACATTTTTAAGTATAGTATGGAACAGTTACAATAAATAAAACATTAGTATTGATAAAATAACTTACATTAAATGCTTTCAACTCTCTAAATGAAAAGTAAGTGGTTGAGAAAGTCTTGTTAATGTCATGGCATGATTTGACTAAAGTTGAAGCTACCAGAGGAACAAATGCTCTGTGAACACGTGGTTGAGAGAGATGCGTCAACCACTCTGTCTCCTCTTGATGATTTTCTCCCACAGGCTCTAACAGCATCTCACACAGTTACGTCACGGTATGAGCGCAATGCTCCGATTTATTTGCAGTGTACCGTACAGTATGTAACGTGAAACAGGAACTCTTGCTGCAGAAGTCGTGATCGTCTTATTTTTATATTCCTACTCACGTTTCAAGAAGCGCTCCGACAGCCGGCCTTATGTTGAAACAATTGCCCCTTCCCTTACAGGCATCATAATTTCTAAACGTTCCACCCCGGGGGGCTAATCATTATCTTCTCAGGCATATCATATTACAAGTTTACGAACTATATACTGAATGGGCCGTTACAGAATCTTTAAGTTGGAGGGCCTTGCCAAGGCCGGAAATCAAACCTTTGATCTTCGTCTTACTTTGTAGGTTTATGATGGGCAGCATAAATTATAGGGAATTCGGTAGTAGTGGTTCTTCACAACACTGAGACATGAGACAAAATAAAGGTACACCATTATGAACCGATATGAAAGTCAACGGCACAAAAGAAAAGAAAGACAAACTTTTAGAACCAGTATTTTGCAACAAAGATGGTGTTATATATTTCTTGCAATATAGAACAACAAATAACTCAAAAAGGTACAGTTTGAGGCTCTGAATTTTAAAGAAGTAATTGAGGAAGGGAAAAGGGAAATATTCTTTTCGACATGTCAATGCATAGACAAACAGCACCAGTGGAGAGGCGCTTTTATAGTAGTAGTAGTAGTAGTAGTAGTAGTAGTAGTAGTAGTAGTAGTAGTAGTAGTAGTAGTAGTAGTAGTAGTAGTAATAATAGTAGTAGTAGTAATAATAGTAGTAGTAGTAGTAGTAGCAGTAATAGTAGTAGCAGTAATAGTAGTAGTAGTAGTTGTAGTAGCAGTAATAGTAGTAGCAGTAATAGTAGTAGTAGTAGTTGTAGTAGTAGTAATAGTAGTTGTAGTAGTAGTAGTTGTAGTAGTAGTAGTTGTAGTAGTAGTAATAGTAGTTGTAGTAGTAGTAGTAGTAATAGTAGTTGTTGTAGTAGTAGTAGTAGTAGTAGTTGTAGAAGTAGTAATAGTAGTTGTAGTAGTAGTAGTAGTAATAGTAGTTGTAGTAGTAGTAGTAGTAGTAGTTGTAGTAGCAGTAATAGTAGTAGTAATAGTAGTAGTAGTAATAGTAGTTGTAGTAGTAGTAGTAGTATTAGTAGTAGTAATAATAGTAGTAGTAGTAGTAGCAGTAATAGTAGTAGCAGTAATAGTAGTAGCAGTAGTTGTAGTAGTAGTAATAGTAGTTGTAGTAGTAGTAGTAGTAGTTGTAGTAGTAGTAATAGTAGTAGTAGTAGTTGTAATAGTAGTAGTAGTAGTAATAGTAGTAGTAGTAATAGTAGTAGTAGTAGTAGTAGTAAGTAGTAATAGTAGTAGTAGTAGTTGTAGTAGTTGTAATAGTAGTAGTAGTAGCAGTAGTAGTGATAGTAAGTGTAACTTTTGTTATTAAATTCTTTATACACATTACAAACATATTTAATGCATGGGTCAGCGACCGTACGTGCTTAAACATGGTACAGAATTTGAAAGAGGAACAAACAATAAAAAACAAATCAATATTAAAAATAAACAAATTTTTAATTTTTTTTAAAAATATGAAGAACGGCATTCACAGATATATGAATTGAAATATATTACACACTATTAATAATTATATTAGTTAATGTGTTCTAACCATCAAATAAATTGTTTCTATCTTCGCGCACTTTGACTAGGAAAATGCCCATATTCAACCAATTAACGTGGTTCACAAACAGATCCCAGCTTGTCAATCTACTACTACTCCATCCACTGTACAGTACAAAAGTAGCACAAAATGTGTTAGGAACTGGTTGCGGAAACAGGATGAATTACACCACTAATACTATGAGTTGATAAATTTCGGTAACTTAATTGAAGTTAATGAATGTTTATTGTAATAATACTTATTTAGAGGCTGAAGGACAACAAACATGAGTTTGAAAGCTCAATTACATTACCTAAGAAAATTATAAACAAGAGGAGGATTCTGTAAGAAAATTGCAACGCGATAACGACACAATTTTTTGTACTTTTAGTATGATCATTAAAGTGATTTGGCTTCCTGTTGGATCTTCCTGAACACATATATTAATTTTAGTAGCTTTCGTTGCAAGCACATCTGTGTGGAGTTCCAAATGAAATAAAATACAACTGTACACTAATATAACAATTACCTTTTACTATTATTTTTGTATCAATTATGTCATATTTCGCATTATAATGAGATAATCAAATCGAAGCAGAGATGATAGAATTTACTGTCAGTTTTTGTTTCAAGAAGGACCATGAAGGTATCTGTAATTGAATTATTAAAAAAAAACGAACATTTGAGGTTATAATAACAGCCCATAGTAAATGTATTTATTTTAACAATTCATTTAAAGTTAAATTACAATTTTATTTTTTCAATTTATTGTTTCATTTAAATAATACTATTTAATGCTTTCTTTGTTTTAGTTTATTGTTCAATTTTTGTAATTAATAACGTTCTATGTTGTGAGTTCCTACGAACCATCAATAGTAAACGGCTTCTTAGATCTCTAGTCGAATCGAAGCAATATTAAAGGAATTAAAAAAAATGAACGTAGGAGAAAAATAGCTATCAGTTATTAGTTTCGGAGCCCATGCTTTAAAACTGTCGATTAAGTTCAATTCTGAGTGGTAAATAAGGTATCAATGAGACCGTACATTGGCTGAAATGCGCTTGCGTGCAATTATCTTCACTTAATCTGTTTAACTTCAGTAACTAGTGAGCAATGAACATGGGCAATTAAAAGATCTATTTGTAAAATTTCTTCTGTTTTTCATATAATAAAAATTACCATTCTATTCACGAGGTGTTACCATTCAATCTTCGTGTTATGGGAATGAAAAAGAAAACCATACACACTTTCCATTTCATTATTTGTGGCTTAGAGTGAGTAAAAAGCTACAACTAGTGTAGCATGAAGCAAATACAGTAGGCTTAAAGTTGTTATTATAAAACTACCATTGTTATAAAAGGAAACTAAATCTGCAGTACTTGCTTGTAGACTATAGATTTAAAATTTATGGGAATAGAAAAAAATTCTGAAATCTTTTTATAGCTTCTTTATTCACTGCAGTCAATTTATGTTAGGACCAATATAGTTGCAATGTTGGCATTCCCTTCCGAATATCTCAACTATCAAAGGGCGCAAAAGCCTTGTACTGTTGCGATAATCTATCATTTTGACTTTGTACAATTTGTCAAAGTATTTTTTGAGTTTTATTAATAGGAAAAATAAATTAGAAAGTGAATTATGCTTTTGAAACAATATAATTGAAAATACAATATTTAAATTTTATTTTACTATATGTTTGATGGAAAATGTAGTGATTTACTAATTATTGTAAACATTTCCTTGTTACTTGGTAAATATAGGCAACAGGAAGAGGTTAAACGAAAAACTTAAAAGAGATAGGTAATTCAAAATATAAACAAAAGCTCTGTGTTTGTGACAAAAGTGAAATACAGAGAAATAATTCAGAATGCAAAATGTGTTAAAATTAAATTATCAGAAAACCCAATAAATACAAACTTTTAAAGCATTAAGATGCTATCACTGCACCAGGACAAAATAGATTCATTTCTGTAGTTAGAATATAATGCTGCAACGAGGTATATCGTTTACATTGCAGATTGCTCAAGATAATACACGATACTCATCTTAGACTTTAAATGGGCGTTTAAAGAATTTAATGAATGCTGTATAGCATATTTAAATAGCATCTGCTTTGGCTTACCCCTTTTAGGATATATAGTATGGTATCATAGGCTAGTGCAAAATTCAGAGTAAATTTTATTTAAATCTAAATGTCGGTTGAATGTTGTGTTTAGCTACACATAATGTACAGGTGCTTTGTTGTGATAAAACTATTTGTTATTTTGATAGTTTATTGTTCCTATATACGATCATCTATTTGTTTTCGTGCAACATTCGCAGAAATGCTTGCAGTATTTTATATTTAAATTTGGTACATTTAAAGCAATCACTTTGAATTCCAGAAGGCTTCTATATCAGCTGTACTATCCAAACCCCTAAAAAGTGCATTCGGAATGGGAAAGCTTTTTTTTACAAAGGACAATTGTGGCAAAATGAGTTTTGTAAGCATTTAAAATTTAAATTTACTTTATCTACATTAAATTTATCAGAAAAGAAAAGATCATCATTTTCATTTGGAATGATAGATGTCTTTTTTTTCCTAGAAGTTAAAAATTATGAAAGAATATTATAAATTATGTTTTTGAAATTCAAAATAAAACACAAACACCAGCACTGTAACAAATGTAACTTTATTAGGTCCTATACAACTTTCCTATTCGCCTCTTTAACATCAGAATCATAATGGATTCAATGCTGAGACCTCTGAACGTATAATATACACGCCACATCTCAAGTGCACATTTAACTTCACCACTCAAAAGTAATACCTTATCGATGCCGGTATTTTCCCTTTCGTTATTATTCTGCCCCCCCCCTCTTTTGATGTGCTATTATTTGTGTTACCTACTTCTAGAAACACAACGTTACATGTGTAAGACGTAAATAATGCCCTTGGGCGTTCTGGTTACGCCCTTGACAAGAGTGCAGTGAGGTTTCAGAACAGTGTTTATATCCTTTTAAATTTGTTACGCAAATTCGCTTGTACAATCATTAAAATGAAATACGTGTAGTATTTGTTGATTGTTTTCCCCTTCACCTACAGATTTAGCATGTGGTGATAAACATTCTACCTTTTACTCTTCATTTTTGCTCTTTTCTTTTTATTTCGCTTGTGAGTGTATTTTGTTTGCTACTAGTTTATACTTTGGATAAAAAATATTACATTCAGCTTTAAATTGAAATTCATTAATGAATTATGGTTAAATTTAATCTTTCGTTATTATTTATTGTTGATATAATGACCACAGAAGTAAATATATATACTTTATAATTTTAGACATGAATGAAATTAAATTAGGATATTTTTTCACAAATAACTCGGAAGTTCGTGAGAGACATAAAATTAAGCAACTACTACCAAAAGGGATCAGATCTATTTCATGTAATTCAGATGTGTAGTGAGCATTTGCCTTTTATCGATCTACAGAGCGTTTAAGCACAAGACCTTGATCAAGGTGAAAGTATCAATTGCACAAATATATCCTAGTCAAGAAAGGAAAGAGAATGTGCCGATGAATTCAGCAGCAGTTAAAAACGTGGATGCATCCATGAACGCAAAAAAGTGAGTGATGTGAAACAGCTTATGTTGAAGAATTTTGTCTCTTGGGTGACGCAAAAGAGAAGATCTAGACTTTTCAGTGCCTTATTACCAGGTGGGAAAAGGTGGAGAAGCTTCCAATGAAGAAAATTACGATCCCATAAGTTACTGTTGATTTGGTTTATTCATGGACGCTCTTTAACATCTCAGGTCATCAATGTCCCATTCAATTCAGGGCGTGAAAGGCGGATAAATTGTACTCAGGAGTATCTTCTTTCAGCTTAATGATCTTTTACGTTCCTTAAATCTATTACATGGCGCCCACGGCTTTACTCCCGAAGGCAGCCATCCTTAGGATTTTTACTCCTAAAAAAAATCCATCGGAACCCGCCAATAAGATACGATTCTGTCCTGCAGTCAGACCCTTTTACCGTCGTTAGAAGAAATGCCAATATCTATTCTGATGTTAATATCAGAATTCAATCGTTTCAAATATTTTGATTGGTGTTTAATTTCTAAAATAAAATAAACATTTTATGTCATAAAGAAAACGAATATTAATTATTGACCCCATAAAATTAATGTTATTATAATTAAGTTGTAAAACTATTTAAATTCATGATATTGTGTCAAAAGTTTTGATATATTTACATTTATAACATAACAAGCACAACTATAATATTTTTAAATTAAAAGTAAGATGAAAATATTATATTTTGCAGCTACTAGACATATTATTTTTCTGAAGTATTTACTTCAAATACAACACAAATTTTGGCTGTTTCCCAAAAATTATGGGAACTTTCAACAAGGAATGATCATACACTTTTTACAGCATAACTTTAGGAATATAGTACTCCTTTAGTTTCAAATTATTTATTATATTATTTTGGGTTTTTATATTTAATTAATATCTTTTAATTTTTTGTGTTTTATAAAGAAATTACGGTGGTTATGTCAGAATATATCATTTTGTATTTTTACTCATCCTCATACTTCCTCAAAGTAGTTTCCGTTTGATTCAGTGCACCTATCCCAGAGTCTGACAGTCTTCAAAGACATACTGGAAAATATTTTTGATAGGTCTTTCAAAAACGCCTTATCAGCCTTCCCCACTGATGATGGAAAATGCCTCCCACGTAGGTATTTCCTCAATTTGGAGAAAAAGGGATAATCCCAATGGGGTAAATCTGAACTATAGTGAGGGTGACTTCATGGTGATATTTGTGAAATATTCAGGAATATTTGCGACGTGCATGCATTCCCATGGTGCTGCAGTTGCACGGAAAGCGCAGAGTTTTCAGGACATCTCTGCAGTATTATCAAGTTACAATTGTGTGTGCAGGTATATATCGGTAAACTATTCCTTGAATATCTTAAAATAAAATGAGCATAACTTTCCAAGCAGAAGCAACCACTGTTACATTTTATTTTTATTTATTTGTTGTATGTTGGTGATGATGGACATATATACACAGAGCTTATCTGTTCGCTATCGGGATCGAAATGATGAAGCCAAGTTTTATTAGCAGTGATTACCTTTGAAAGAAACTCTGCATATTTCTGTAATATCATCTTCAACTGAATGCAAATATGTGCACGCATGTCCTTTTGTTCGCCAGTCTTGGAGCCACCGTGCATAAGCACGTCTCGTGTGCAAATTTTCAGTTACCAACGTGTGTGTGGGTGGCATGCAGTGAAAATTTCAGAAAAATGTAAGGTGTTCTTAATGTTATTGACGATCCTCTCTCACAATGACATTAGTGTTAATGTAGAGCATTAACTGAACAGTTTTGATTGATTTAATTATAATGAATAAGTACTGTGAAGGAATAATATTATTGAGTTAGTGCCGGGTCTATCTTCGGGTGAAATTCATTACCTCCTCTCTTTAAACCTTTTAAATTATCGAGCTGTGCAATAGGGAAGAACAAACTCTCCCACACTTCCTGTTAACATCACATAGGCCTCACTGAACGTTTATTCATACGAAAGTAGAATTTCAGAACAGTATATTGTTTATTGCATACCAGTTCCATTTTGCTGCAGGAGGAACGAATATGTCTCAGCTTGCACACCTCTCACAGGCGGAAACAAAGAAACTAGTACATTAAACATTAAGCTAACAAGTTATATATTTGTGCAAAGAATTATGTCTGTAAAATGATTATAATTCTTTATTCAACATCCCTTATACATTGGATTTAGATAAATATGAAAATTGACGATTCAAATATTAAAACACATAAATAAAGAAATTATAGGCCTAAAACAGCAAAATGTAGCCTAAAATAGGCAAATATAATCTCCAGCTTGTGAAACTCTTTTGCGGTTAGATATTTACTTTAATATTCACATTGATGAAGAGCTAAAATGAATTTTTTTCTGAAGAATGGATTAATATAATAAAATAAATAATAAATATACCTAACAATATTGTAAACTCATTTTTAAAAGCCATGCTATTTTGAGAATTGCTTGCTCCCCCCACAAAAATATTTTGCGGATGATTCTGGTAGAACTCTTTATAAGTTTTATTTAGATATAATGCATGGCTCTAGAGTAAATAAACTTTATGTGAATATGATAGAAGATTTTATAGGAATCATTAAAGCCTACGTAGGTTCATTTTACGAAAGACTTAAAATATCTAAACTACATAGCAGTATGAAACTGAAGATAAAGGAAATAAAATATTCCTCTGTTATGGAATAGTTAAAAGGTAAAAGGAATAAACGAAAAAATGAAGGCTTGAATGCGTTGTCAATCAGCCCTTCCTTTGTTACAGAATATAACATCATTATGGAATCAAATCCAGACAGGGAAATTTTAAGGTCACGGTCGATATTCAACTACAGACCTGCGGCCTACTATGTCGATGCTCTTATCATTTTAGCTACCGTGATCTACGCGATCATATCAGCAAATCCCTATTGAGTTTATTATACCCTAGAGACCTCTTATGGCTATTTCGTTGCACAGAGTTTATCCCGATTATCTATCTTTTTACTTGGCCACTAATTACACAACTAGGATATTTGTTCTTAGAAGAGGATTTTTAATTGGAATTTATCCATCATTTTTAATAGATAGCAGTGATAATCATGTTAAAATTGTATGTCTCTTTTATTATCTACGACTTTAAGAATGAGCTCAAAAATCAAAAGGCAACATTCCAGAATATTTGATCAAAAGCATTAGCTTGTCTCATAAATATTATTTGTCACAGCCACGGGTGGCCGAGGTCGTTAAGGCGCGGAATCGTGAGCGGGAGATCTGGGTTTCGAATCCCACCAGGATCGTCCTCCATAGCTGAGGTTTTTTCAAGGTTTTCCTCAGTCCTCATAAATGGCAAATGCCGGGGAGGTACCCTAAATTTAGGCTGGAACGTTTCCTTCCTAAAATTAAAATATCCTTTCCCAATATATAATTTCATCTCATCAGTGTCCACCGCTTGTGGTACCTCAGTAAAAACGGGCGTTAAACACTATTCAAATAAAATAATATATTGTTGATACTATACCCTTGGCATTGTTTAAATTTGTACTGTTTATCGATAAGTTGGAAACTTAATTTATAGTAGGCTATTATTATTTTTTTAACTTTATAAGTTTGTAAAAAGCGAATTCAATGATGGATACTTAGGTCTGAGGAAAATATATTGTTAATTATAAGCCAAGGGAGTTCTAGAACGACAATCCTAAACGAAACGGCTTTAGGAATGATTACAACGTGGTATAAGAGCATATGAAAGTGAAGCACCTTTGATAAATGATAGATAAAATTATTTACTTCTTTAAGAGGAAATTACAGAGAGTTAATAGTTAATATCGGTATTTCATTCTGGAACATGGACGCCTCCTGTAGGACGTTTCAAGGAGAATTTCAGTTACACTTATTTTGCAACAAATGGACAGGTGATAAGCTGATTGCGCCTAATCGCAGCTGTCAGGGAACTAAGGTGTTGCAATAGCCAACAATTTTGTCCTGAAATAATCTTTTTTTTAGGTATGGAGTTCTTTAACGTGCTGAATTACGTTAAAACACATAAAACCAGATAAAGATCGAGATGAGTTCTTCTTAGGCGTATTGGGAACATTATTATGGTACTAATATATCGCAGCTCGAAAAATCGGTAATGGGATCGTTAGGAAGCATACAGCATAATGAAGTTGTATATTAACGTAGACAGATGTTAAAGGTTATGACATGATTGTATGCAGATTCAATCGCGATCAAAAGACAATTTATCATAAAATACTCAGATTATCAGACAAACTTAGTGCATCAAATAACAGTGCATCGTCACATAACGATCTTTATACAGATGTAGCTCTTTATCTCATGAACTATCGCAAAAATAACTCAGCGTAAAGTGAATCCATGTCGGTATGCTATAGGTGACACAATTATCAATAGAATTATCAAGTTTAAGAAAAAAAAAGTATATAATACCTCAAGTCACAGTGTTTCAGTTTCATCAACCGGCTCCGAAAGCAGTTTGAACTTAAAGTAATGTTATGTATTTGGTAGAATTATAAAGATGGCTCCAAAGAGACAAACTATTAATGCGGAAAAACAAATTTATGCACTTTAGATGTATGCACCAAATAAAATTGGTGAACAAGAAAGCGTGAGACCCTATAGCGCTCTAACCACAAGGGAAAAATCCAGAAATTAGGGGAAATCAAACTGATTTACTACCATGGAATAGAATAGAATAATGTAACTAGCTGAAGAGGGCTACATAACACATCATTGAGACAGTGTTTGCATCTTGAGTATTAAACATGTGCGCTCAAATGAAAATTACTGGACAAAGTAGTACAATTTTATGTATGCTCTGAGTATGTTGTTCTATCAATAACCAGAAACTCATTATGGCAATGGATTTCTTCTCGGGAGTATTTATACCTTAAATCCCTTCTCCTTCCCCTGCTTTTTTGTACAGTGAAATATTTCTAATTTATTTTCTTGCTATACAGGGTATTTTGAATTAAGTATTTAATGTACTATTACAGAATCCTCAAAAAATGTATATATCATTTGTATACAGAGGCCTGATGGCAGAGACTTTTGCACCAGTTTTTTAAGAAAGAAGGTTTATTTACTTTTGTTTTTACCTAGGGATGTAAAAATAAAATGTAAAAATAATTACAAAACCTGCATGCATATATATATATAGCGGGTGTCTCACCTAACTCAACTACCTCAAATATTTTCGAAATGAAACAAGATGTGAAAATTTTATTTGCGCCAGAATGTACCAAAATCAGGAGCTCACACAAGGGGAGCATAATCCAATTTTTTAAAAAAATATTGTTTTCAACTCAAAGTAACATTTTTTTAAAAAAAATAACATGCATGCTTTTTCTAGCGAATCGAAAACTAGAGGCTGATAAAAGAATTGCTTTCACTGTCCTAAACCACACACCTTCTGAAATAGGTAAACTTTTAAACAGTGACAATGAATACACTTTGTATTGTACACAGAGGTTACTAGCGCATTATCAGTCCAGCACACACCACTGCTCAGTGTACTAGCGTCTCCTGATCTGGTCCATATTGCTATTTGGAAGCAGTTGCAAGATAACAGTGCATCCCTAAGTAACATTTTGTTTACGAATGAAGCTTCGTTCACTAATCATGGTAATGTGAGTTTGAGGAGCATGCACTACTGGTGGGTGCAAAATCCCATTGACTTCTCGAGGTTGCTCATCAACGACAATGTCAATGTTTGGTGCGGTATCATTGACAACCGCGTTGCAGGTCTATTTTTATCAGGGAATATTAAACGGACAGCCATACGCATACTTTCTGCAAAATACTCTACCCCTTCTCATGGAGGATGTGGGATTGGAAATGTGGTTCCAACATGATGGGTGCCCCGCACACTTCGCCCATCTTCCCAGAGAAGTTGTGGATGCAAAGTTTACTTAGGACGGGCTTGCGCTGTGAGATGATCAACTAAATGCCCGTATTAGATGTCATTAGACTACTTTCTCTGGGGCGCAGCGATGATAATGTGTCAGGAACTCCCAACGACACTAGAGAATATAACACAGTGTATTAACGCGGCGTGTACAACACTATTTGCAGAAATACTGCAATCTGTGCGATGCTCGCTTGTTCACCGTCTCCACAAGTGCATTGATGCAAACGGTGGTCACTTTGAACATCCGCTGAAGTTACAGTTTCATCAGAAAGACCTTACTGAGCTATAGGTCACTAATAATTTTGTTTAGGAAAGTAAAACCAATTCTGCTATCACTAATAGGACCTCCAGTTTTCAGTTTGCTAGGGGAAAAAACATCCATTTAAAAAATGTAACTTTGATTGGAAAGTGGTAGGGTTTTTCTTTTCTCCTAGAGTGCGCATATCCCCCAATTATGTGAGCTCCTAATAGGAGTACATTACTGTGCAATTAGATTTTTCATGTTTTGTTTCATTTGGAAAATATTTGAGGTCGCAGAGTTAGGTGAGATACCCGATATATTTACGGATGCAATTTATTGTATCCTGAAGTTTTCTATATATATTTTAAGTGAAGTTAATACCGAAGAAACCATGCACGAAGTCTTCAAAACCACCGTTCGTACATTTTTTTTTTCTAAACTGGTAACGAAGTGTACGTACGAAGTTTGGGATCTGTTTCTGGAAAAGTGTGTTCTTTTCGATGTATTTCAACCACTCAGAAGTTTCAGAAATTGCGAGAAAACTTGCAACCAAACTCTTAAATATGATCTGACAAGAGTTTCTTTGTTTTGAAAACAATTCTCACTTACTCGCTGATAACACCAGCTGGCAGTTAGGACAATGCGATAATGAAGACGCTGTTTTCCTCAAGGTGAGGCAGTAGGTGCTGATGTTTCGGAATGCGCTGGGCCCTCGGGGTACTGAGATGCTACGCCTCTCTCTCTCTCTCATCTTGCCCATAATGTTCCTTCCAAATCAGGTCGCCATTGCGACATCCCTCCAGGGGTTTATTTCTCACCGTTAATTACACGGATTCACAGCAAGGTGCTATCCATGTGCGGCTGTACTGCTGAAAGAAGACAATGTAATGTCGCCATCACAACCACGTTCTCGTCCCTCCTGCTTCCTCTTCTTTTGAGCACATGATGATAATTGGTGTAGCATGTTTACGCTACGGTTACCGTACTGAGTTGACTTAGAGTAAGGAGAAGTAGCTGCATAACTGTCGGCGCATGTGCATTCAACTTCATATTTAACATACTAAAACCACGCATTATGCAGACTGGAGTGGCCCTTCAGTTTAGATGTTGCGGTTGTACTAAGAGAGTTCCTTTTGAATACTCTTTCCAAAACTCCATCGCTCGTACCTTCAAGGCATCGAAAAAGATTATGTATATATTATATATATATATATATATATATATATATATATTAATGGAGTAATAAAAACTTCTAAAAAACATAAACATTCATAAAAAAAACACTCAGAGTGCCATATAAAAAAGTTCACATAAAATTTCACACTAAAAACCGTAAAATTGAACACTAAAACCACACGGATATTTCGAGCTTGGCTCTTGATCATTCAGTTCATTCTCATCACGTGATCAAGAGCCAAGCTAGAAATATCCGTGTGGTTTTAGTGTGAAATTTTATGTGAACTTTTTTATATTGCACTCTGAGTGTTTTTTATGAATTTATATATATATATATATATATATATATATATAAGATTCATCGAGTTCGTTAACAAACAAAATTGGATCATTGGGGTTGAGAGTTAACTTAAAGCGAATTTTTTTTTTAAAAAAATGACAAATCGCTCTAGCGGACGCCAATTTTGCTTTATCTCAACGAATCCTTTAAAATTCCTTTAAAATAAATTTATTAAAGGCGTATCTGAAAATTTGGGCAATTGAGTCATTAGGAGTGGGGGTTAAAGCGAAATTTGAAAGTCCCCATAGCAGCCCCAAAAGGAAATTGTGTATGCCAATGAAATAAAACAAGAAAAATATTTTCTAAAATCATGAAATCGAACAATTAGGAATAACCTAAAACACAAAATTTAAAAATCCCTCTAGCTGCATTAACATTTATTTATTTTACAACGAAACTCCGTATTTTCCATTTAAATAAAATAAAGAATATAGTTTATGAAAATCACGGAAATTGCACCATTAAGATTGGAAGTATTCCTGAAACTTAAAATTTAAAATTCGCTTTACCGGCACCAATAATTGATTCTTCACAACAAAAATCGAAATGTACATTTTAATAAAATAAGAAAATAGTTTCCGAAAATTAGGGAAATTGGCCAATTAGGAGTAGGGATATATTCGAAAATCGAAAAAATCGCCTTTAATATTCTCTATATTGTTTTAAAATAAAAGGACAAATTAATTCACCGTATAGGTAAAATGTGTTTATAATGATGCACATGTTTTATATTTAACAGAAGCATCATCTTGAGCAAATATGAAATATTAATCTAATATGTGTGTGACAATTATATTTGAATGTAAGAGCGCTGTGTAATAAACTTCAGAAAAGTTTACATTACATGTTTTTATTACAATAACATTTAAATGTAATTTCAAAGCAAACGGAAATCGATGTAACTTTCGGTTGTTTTACTTGCTTTGTTCATTGTGATAGTTTCTGAATATTAATATGTTTTTGTTTTATTGTAACATATGAACATCATCTTCTTTAATACACGATGTAACTCTAATCATTCTGTTATTTCTCTCTGTTTCACTGAATGTGAAGATAATATCAAGGGCTCAGTTCATAAACATGGTTACATTTAAAAATGCTTAAAAATACTCACACAGTATCTATCAGAGGTCATATATTTAATTTAATTGATAGTATACAATTAATTGTTGTTGTTTAATCTCAATAATACTAATAATGATACTTCTAATTTTTTTTTTTCATTTGCCATACTTATAGATTGCAAGAATTATAATTTTGTTCCTTCAATACCACATAATAATAACACAAATTATTTCATTTCATTAATTAATAAGGCCTAATTTGGGCTTTACATTCATTTTTATTAAAAGTTATTCAATTCGCTGAGAAATTTTCTTAGTTTACGCAGCTCCTGGTCGGACTTTTAGTTTTGGCCGTCTATATTAAAACTATGGAAATAATATCCGAAATACAGCAGTGGTTCACTTTGAGGTTTATGCTTTTGGTTATTTTCATTTGATTCACTGATGGTCTAAACAAATGATGTCAGTTAAAAAAAATATCTCATTCATCTTGATAACGGGCACCCATTTAAAAACTTTAGTAAGAGCCTGCAATGCATCTGAATGAAATATCCGTGATATATAAAAATCTACGTTTCTATTGTGTATTCCGGTATTTATCTTGAAATAATAAAGTTTAAATTTAACATAATTTATATCTATCTTGGCATTTGATTATTAATTAATGAGAAATGCAGAGATTAACCATCTGCTCACTTTTTAATCATCATATAATGGAAGACTCAATTGCGAGGATGAAGATTCAATTACATTTTCTTCTAACATCAATACAATGATTACCTTGATTCTTTGCAGCTAGTAATAGTAACCAGAGATGAAGAACAACTGTTCGCATCTGGTACTCCATTTCTAAGGATGTGCCACTTCAAAAAATAAGTTCAAAGGGAGCAAAAAGAGAAGGACGGAATACGGGTTGGGCATCAAAAATAAGGAAAGGCTTAGACAAAACTGGATGGGGGTGTATTAGATTAAAGGGAGAGGACCTTACACGAAATAATTGGAAAATAGTTAACAGTTGTATGCAAGATATAGATAGGCAAAATGTTGAGTCTCAATGCGCAGAAAATGTATCGCTTAACCTGCAGACTCAAATACATTTGGTATGAGGGAGGGGGGATTATCTAGATGTCTGAGGGAGAAAAGAAAGAAGTGGTCTCTCATGGCTCAGTTTAGGTTGGAAAGGAAACAAACAGTTAATGTTCTCGGGGAAGGAATTTGCCCATTGTGCGGAGAAAACGGTACCTGGAGGCATTATTTTAGTAAAATACAAGGAAACAGAGATTTTAAGAATGAGCATTTATCAACACAATTTTTGAATTCCAATAGAAGTTTGAACATTTTACGGGGATGTGGTACATGCGAGATACACAATTTGGGAACATTTCTAGAGAAGATTCGATAAAGAAGATTAATGGCTATAATGAAGAAGGGGAGTTAGAGAGGGGGTGTGAGTAAATGGAAAGGGGGCTCAAGAGTAAGGGTCCTATTCATGTTTATGTATTGTATATAAAATTACTCATAGAAAATGTGTAATATAAATATATCGATGTGTTTATATATTTATATGTATGTATATATGTATGTGTGTGTGGCCATTTTTATTGTTACATGGACGATATTAGCACATACTGTCGTTAGGTCTATGCAACAATTGTATTTACTCGAATGTATTTTAAAATTGGTACAATAAAAAGTCCATTACTACTATGATAAAACCATATAGAATAGTCTGAAATGACACTCTACAAGCTGTCGCAGGGACAATGCCGATTTATTTGACCATGTTACTATATAAATATGTTAACGACAAGTCTTGAAATGTATTCATGCCACAATTAAGGCAAAAATAAATTTCCACTAAAACCAAAGGAATCCATCCAAAAGACAAGTATCTTCATGTGGAAATAACAGAAGTGGAAGATCAAGCTAATGTCTTAATCTACACATAAGGATCTAGAATAAAAATTTATGTTAGAGCTGGAATGTTTACAAAAAATACTCGAAAGAAATTTATTTTAAAGCACAAATACTAAATACCAATTGTACATTTTTAAGCTCAACTCTGGGGAATAAATAAGGCAACAGACTGGATCCATAACTAAAAGAAGAAAGACTCATGTTCTTTGCAATTCATGCTAATTCTAAAGCAGATCCAATGATAAATATTCCAGCCTCTAGCTGTTTTGCTCAGAACAACAGTTATAGCCTCAAGAGCTCAGTTTCAATGTTCTTTCACTGGGTTAAAAGACACGCGGGTCTCCGAGGCAATGAACAAGCATATTACTTAGCCATGACTGTAGTCAGCCACAATACCACCATTGCATACGATGTAGAGTTATATCCTCATCAATTCTAAAACAACTGCGCACACCAAACTATTCATCGTCCTTACTGTTTTGCACAGACTCTCCTTGTCTCTCTGACCAAACTACATTCTTACACAGTACCTGTCTAACCACGGCGCTTTCCGTTCTTATCTTTACAACATAAATTAAAAAACAAACAAACAAACAAACAAACGCAATCACCATATTGCACATGACTCATCAACTCATTACTGTTGTCAAGATGTGCTGCATTAATATCGAAGAGCCGTATTAACACAGTCTAGTAACGAGCTTTCTACGCTGTCTTCACCAAACTTCAAAACTAAAAGTTAAAAGCTATCAAAATACCTTCAGATAAAACACACGCTGTTGTAATAAAAAATAAAAAATAAAATGATTTTTGTACCTTCAAACTATGGAAAGGGCACAGAGATACAGGTCTCTTTTGGCAATAGAAATCACGTAGAGAAATGTGGACATCATTAAGTCTTCTTCAGTGGAAGGGGAAGAACATAGTTACAGTTTACGTAAACAGCACAATAGGTGATGGACACATTGTTTTTCTTAAGATACAACACAATTAAAATTAGTTGCTAAGATCAAGAGCAACCTGTTCTATAAGTAAAAAAGCACAGGAATTTATTTATTTTTCCCAGCAAAATTAGCCATTAGGCCTTTCTTTTCCACTCTACCTGGCGAAAAAAAGCAGTGCAATATACATAGGTATATAAAATACAGAAAAAAGTATAATTAAAATACACATGCATGTATATGTTACTTATTTTAAAATATAGTTAGAAAGTTGATAAAAAATAGTGCTAGAATTCCACTTGTTCTTCACTCGAGTACGAGGAGGGAGGAAGAAGGAGGAGGAAGAGGAGGAGGAGAAGAAGAAGAAGAAGAAGAAGAAGAAGAAGATGATGAAGAAGAAGAAGCGAGAAACTAATTGTTGTGATTCCTAGAGATGAGATGACACTTTAATTTACGTTTAAATTGGAAAGAGGATATTTTTACCTTCATACCTGCTTTAAACTTACATAGAATAGAAACTGTACTTTTAGAGTTAAAACAGTTCGCTAAACAGCAATGTAATTGTCTGATGATAGTTTCTTGATATCTCTTAAAATGCTCTGATATATTCTGACGTATAAATCCTAATACACAATGCCGCTATTAGAGAGTTCAACGTCTCTAAATCTGAAGGCTACCAGAGTAATGGATCTAATATTTTTTTCCTGCTTCCTTTATCGAAAGATTACACCAACTTCCATTCTTCATGAATCTTAAACGAATAAATTGCCTCCTATTATCTTACTTGCCCGTTAACGCTTGTTAAAGGAGAATGCGAACATGCTTAACAGCCTAACGCTGATTTTGAACCATCAAGTAGGCTTGAAAGTCACACGTGAACAAGGATGGCCTTAATGAAGGCTATATTTGACATGCAACATCACGAGAGGGATATAAATCAATATGGAGGAGAAGATTTAGCACGATCCACATCGCGCGGGCTAGGGCGACCTCGGCCACCACGCCTGCCCTACTTGGGTATCCTCCTCACTCTCACTTTCACAGCGCCTCTCTATATATTGTTAACAACTGCAGGTATCGGTTCACTCTGCGGTGGGTCATTGCCACTGCTGAGAATGGAAGCAAGCCGATGCCGATAAGTTCCTTCCTGTCTTACATCCTTAGGTAGCTGTCAGTGAAATTTTGGATGTACGGTTATTTTTCTGTTTGTCCAGTTACTCTCTTCTTTTTCATTTGTTTTAATTCATCATATCTCACACCGTTATCTTTTCCGCTATCTCTTAGAATCTCGAGATAAAGTAAAACACCCGCTACATCTATAACTTCGCTCATTTCTAAGCAATTTCTTTCCCCTCCTGGTTTGTATCAGTCATCCGGAAATTATAGGAGGTTTTTATTTAATAAAACACTTGTAAATTCCATTTTAATGTAACTAAGAAATTAATATAAATTTGAAAAAAAATAGAAACACTGGAAAAGAAAATTGAAAAGGATCCCACATGAGTTAAACGAGTATAAAAAATAGTAAGTTAAAGTGTATTCAATAAAGCATTTGATGTAAAAAATTATCCGTATTTTACTCATGTTATGACTTATGATTAAAACTGGCTTCTCTATAGCCGCAAAGATTGGTATAGTAGTTGAAACTTGATGAAAAACCAAAAGTACATCAGATGAAGGTTATAACACCTCTATAGTGTGGCAGTGTTTATGTTGGTAACATACTGCAATATGCCCTGGGAGGGGTCATCAAAATTGATATTAAGAAATGTATGAATGGAGGGGGAGGGTAGCATACGCACGGTAGTTTTCAAAATTTAGCTGACTTCCTTCTTCTTCACCGAGACATTGAACGGAATAGACACGATCCAGGTTTCCGTAAGATAATCTACGTATAGGATGTGGATTAATAGTTCAGTTATATAAATCAGGTATCAAATAACTAACCTTTGTCATGAAATGATTTGTGTATCTTGATTTATAACGATAGTTAACCTTTAATTGTTTTATTTTCATGTTTAGTAATTGATTGAGAGAAGGATGCAATAGGTTAGAGAAGACTAAGTCTGAATATACCCCCCCCCCCAATGTCGTGTTATTAAAACAATTGAGTTGAAATAATGATCCATTGCTCTGTAAACTTAAATTAATTAGCGACACACTTGGTCAAGTCACTGGAAGAATATTTAATAGTCTGGGGCTGGTTTATCACACTAAAATCGCCTGCATCGTGTAAAAATGCACTAAAAGCTACAAGAAGAGTAGCCAGCACTCCATGTTAACGCCCGACTACACATCATCCAAAGAACAATCTAGACCACGAAGTAAGTGAACTATGAACCTTTACTTAATGCGTTCACCCGACATTTCACCAACTAATTTTTTACTTTTTCAAATACCCTAGCAGTTTCTTGAAGAAAAAACGTTTTCAAAAAAGGTGAAGAAATTTCATTTTTTCTAGAGGTCATGATTTTTATCAAAATGGTTCACTACAACTAATAGACAAAAATGTATAGACGCTGATGGTGGTTAATGCAGTTAATAAAGTTCAATTTAAATTAAAACTTCAATTTAGCACTTCAATGTAGGCACAAGAGGTGAAAAAAATTACATACAGTTTCACTGAGAACCTTCCAACCGCCCTTTCAGAAAAAGTAATTAAAACTGAAATTTATTGTAAATATATCCCAACAGACTACACTCATATATACATAATTATCATTCCATTAGAAAACAAGACCTAGAAGTAAAATAACACTAATCTTACTTATTAGATATTTACTTTCTAGAGTTGCTAGTTTACATTCTGATCCCAGTACACACAACTCCAGGTTATTAGTATATTGGTGACCGTCATATTGCTGTGTTACGTTATCCTTGTTTATACTTATCTGACCTATTGTACTTTAAGGTTACGTTTCCCTCTTAATCATTTTTATTCATTTCTCTCTAACTTTGCCCAAATAGATCCCTGTCATTTTTACATTCTTTTCTCCTTTTACAGTTAAAAATTTCCAATTAATATTTCCTCATCTAAATTCTTCCATTGTGTTTGCCAAATCTGTTCTCTCCATAACTTTGTTTGCTTGCAGTATAATAACATTGAAAGTCTGTATTAGTTTCTCCAAACATTGAACTTTTTTCTACATCTTTATTATAAATTAGCTCTTTTATATTCATAACTCCAGTTCTAACCCATACAAACCCTTCCCGATCTGCTTTATCACATTTCCCTACTCTATACTATTTTATTTTCCTATAAAGTCTCAAGGAATTCTTTTCTCTGGCACTACCAAATACTTCTTGTATTTAAATATCTTCCAATCTTAGGTTTATTTCTTCCCAGGCTTCTCTACTTATTCATAAGTGTCTATTTTTATCTGATTCAAAATTCACTGCCCTTTGAGATACCGCAATCCTTTCCACTTACATTTCTCTTGAATGGTGAAATTTATTTAATAATATAATTTTTTCAATGCGGAAATTCTATACCTGTATGTCATAATTCTTGTAATATTTGCTATCTTGGTGGAATATCTATGTAATTCTAGCTGTGCTACACCATTTGGGGATGTTGTCAGTAAACCTAAGATCTGTTTACAAAAACTTAGGTATACAGCAAACAATGGAAGCTCCAGGAGAGCACAATTGCTTCTGAACCACAGCGTTAGACTTGTGGAACAGGGTGTTCTTTTCGGTTGGATATCACTTTGCTTTGCATTTGTTACTAGTTTAACATCCCAAAAGAATTTCAAGGATGCTTAAGGTTAAAATAATTTTCAACTTCACATTTCTTCCTTTTGCCGCTCTAAGTATATGTTGAAAAATAAAATTAAATAAACTTTAACAAAACAAACTTCAACTTTGGCTGAATTCGTGGTAAGAATTGTCTAATTGAAACTCGCCGGCATATAATTATTTGCACGAATGTTTTATATCTATTGAAATTATAAAATTAAATCCGGTAAAAGCAATTAGGATTTAGATAGCCTTGATACGTGTACATTAAAATAAAGTCACAGAACCTGTTCATCCATGAAAGTTCTAGAATCGTATATATGTAATGAAGTATAAGAATAGATACTGTAGACAAGATTTTCAAATCTTTCGTATCCTGAAGTTAGAGTTTTATACCAACGCTATTCTTGTGAAAGCGTTCAGGAATTTAAAAAAAAAAAAAAAAGGTTACACTTTTCACAATTGTTATTTACACTTTGCAAATTTTTACCTTTTTTCGAAATTTCCTAGGCCTCCGGGTATTTATGTATTGTAACGCAATTAATTATCCCTCCCTTGTCTAAAGGCCAAATGTGTCACTTTAAAGTGTTGTCTAAACTCATTTGTAGCTGTGACAGCGGGAAATATAGTCCGAATTTAATTAATTTAAATTTAACTCATCATTATTCTAAATCATTAACAATCTATAGGTAATTAAGGAAGAAAATTGAGCCAATTGTTATAATACAAAGTAAAATGTTCCCTTCATGTTTAAGCTAGTTTATTCATACATGATTCACATATTTGAGTAATTAACAAGTCTCTAAACCATAGTTGGCTAATGCGTCATTTTCTCATTCATTCGCATAGCGTCACTTTTCAAATATAAAGACCCCTTCAAGATATATTGCTATGCCTACTATGTTATCAACATGGTGCACTTTCATAATTCGTAATTCCAAAGTCCTCCTGCCTAGTATTTCATTGACCGGATAGAGCTTCATGTCGCATTTAGCTTCTTCAGTAATGGCAAAGAATTAGAATTAGAATTTGAAAATATATACATAGTTAAGGAAAAAAATTATCAAGCCTCTTTAAAATCCCTTTACATTCTTTCAAAAAGAGTTTTAAGAATAGAGCAAAAAATTTCATATTATCATAATTCACTTTTATTACTTGCAACATATTAAACTTTATATCATTAAAATAATTCATTGCTTTGCTTACCGTCATGGGTGGCCGAGGTCAATAAGGCGCGGACTTGTGAGCGGCAGGTCTGGGTTTCGAATCCCACCAGGACCGTCCTTCCTGACTGGGGTTTTTTCCAGGTTTTCCTCAGTCCTCATAACTGGCAAATGCCAGAGAGGTACCCTAAACTTAGGCCTGGAACGTTTCCTTCCTTTAAAAAATATATATCCTTTCCCAATTTATGATTTCATCTCATGTATCATCAGTGTCCACCACCTGTGGTGCCTCAGTAGTAAAAACGGGCGTTAAACACTACTCAAAAATTGCTTTGCTTTTTTTTAAGGGATCTATAACATTATTTTAAATAAAATAACCAAGGTTATAAAACAAATGATGAATAATCAAATCCTATGCCACTAATTCCTCAGTTCACATTGTCGTAATAACTTCGGAATATATAGACTCTGAAAGTTCTGTTGTCTCAACTTTTTCTTATGACTATGAGAGCTCAAAGCATTAATCCAACATTCTCCTCAATTGTGTAGACAGGCTACCATATTCCCTCACGATTATCCGAGAAACTGCCATGCACAAATACAGGAAATCTCTGTGAACCATGGCAGTAGTATTCTGTCATATTATGCAACGCTTAAGCATACGCAACTGCTCCAGAGATGGTAGCGGTCTCTTTGTGTAACAAAGCATCCCTTGATTCATCTAGGTTAGCGTACTTTCTCTGCATCTAATCATTTACTTATTATGCATCTCTAGATATTAATCGAGTACTATACAACTTAACGTTAATTCCTTTAATACAACATTTCCTCTTAACTTTCTAGCATCGTTTTTTTCATTTGTGACTAGAACTCATTCGTTAAATCTTAATCAATACGAATATTGACAGTGAATAAACTTTATATGACAGTCAGTCATTTAAAAAGCGAACGCCTGGTGGAAAAATACATAAACCTTTATTCAGCTAGACGTAGTCTAACTGTGAAACGAGATGCTGAATGCCTATGTGGAAAAAGTTGCTGAAACCTTGTTGAACTGCACCCTGCAGATCTGCGTTCTATATGAATAATTTGTCTTTAAGGGGAAGTGTCAACTACCGAAAACGTGATAATTACTTGGGGATGTGCCAGGACTGTAAGGTGGGTGCACCATCACTTCGCATGCTAATTGGTGCAGTCGGTGCGGACAATATTGACAGTGCGATGTAATATCATCCAAAAGTAGTCCCGGTCCTGCTGCCACTGATAGTGTTCGACTCATACACTGTATGTCACAAGATCGACTACGTTATCTGAAGCACTACCTTCCTTCCCAAGAAACAAAACCGACGCATTTCCACAACTACGTCTGTTCGGTTTTTAAATTATTGTCCTCATATATCAAGTTGCCTATGGCAACATATGCATACTAAGAATTTTTAACAGAATTATGTCAACTGAAAAAAATTATATTCAATTCATATTATTTTCATTTTATAAGTACTGATGGAAGCTGGAGAGATGGCTAGCGATGTATACTTTATTTGCCAAGTAAAACATTACCCACTACATGTGTATCATCAACTATTCAAATACTTAAGAGTCGGTCCATCTCTTTACGTTAACAAAAACAGAATACTAACAGTGAACAGTTGGGCGTTATTAACACATTCCTCTCCATCTCTCCAGCTCCCAGCAGTAGTCATTCTTCTTTTGGATTGAGATGTCCTGTAATATTGACAAGTATCGTGTTGCTTTATATGCTGTACATTTCTCATGCAAACTCGCTCTGCTGGCCGTCACTTTTCCGCCACAGGTGGCCGAAGTCGTTAAGGCACGGGCTCATGAGCGGGAGGTCTAGGGTTCCAATCCCGCCAGGACCGTTCTCCCTTACTGAGGTTTTTTCTGGGTTTTCCTCAATCCTCATAACTGGAAAATGCCGGGGAGGTACCCTAAACCTAGGCCTGGAATATTTCCTTCCTTAAAAATCCTTTCGCAATATATAATTTTCTCTCATTTCAATATATCATTTCATCACCAGTGTTCACCGCCTGTGGTGCCTCGGTAGTAAAACACCATTAAAAAAATCGTCACTTTACCCTGACAGCTTTGGTGAAACTGCTCCTAAACTGAAAAGTATACAATAGCTTAGCATGAATTAGGAATTTTATTTATTGTTCTTAAGGAATATCGATAATAAAGAATGAATTCCTTATGGGGTAATATTTAGTACTAGAACACTCAGCTTCACCACTTGCCTTCAGTTCCAAGGATACTTGCCTTCAGTCACGCAATACGATCTCAGTATAACTTTGCAATAATTAATAAGAAATGATCCGCGCTGCGCCGATTTCCGCATTATTTATTGTTCCTTTTGAAAGGTCATATACTTTCATTATCTTATAATAACATTTTTGGCGGTTATTGACTTCTTGTACATATGCTGAGCTAACCAGAGTTATTTGATCATACGGAGAAACATAAATAAACTACAAAAATATACAAATATTTTATATTTTGTGTATTCCAACATGTTAGATATCTAGAAGGGGAGCATCAAAATAATAATAATAATAATAATAATAATAATAATAATAATTAAAAATAAGGATAGTTAATGGTTCTCAAGCAAAATTCATGTTGTTGTCTTATTGCAGTCTAAAGCTCACGGGTTGAACCCTCTATGGCTCTTTTAGTACTGATTGAATGCTGTATTTTTAAGTGTTTAGGTTGAAAATATTCTGAGCGTTATATTTGGCATTTGTAATTAACAATATATACACAGAAGGAGCTCTTGTGTGTTTAGTTATATTTTATCAATAAAAGTACCAACAGTTTAAAAAAATGCGTTTGAAGTCTATTTTGTCTAATTATATATATGACTGTTTTATAGTTTGCCCTCTTTGTGTACAGATTACATCTGAATTGTCTGCTTGTGGGCGTTTATACAGAGTAATTTTTTCTTTTTCTCTCCCTTTAATTTTATGCATTGCTTACTGTATAATATTTTAGGATTTTTTAAGCTTTCATAATGCTAAAAATAGGAAATCTTTTCGGCCCAACAGTTTTCTTGTATCTTTCTATTAATTAATTTATGTCTTTGGCAGTAACATCCATGATCAGACCTCTTTGCTGATCTGTTACCTCGAAAAGGTATATCCACGCAACTTTGCGAGGCTTTGACTCAAGAAATAGCTGAAGTTAAAGTTGTCTGATGGTTCTTGCATTCATCTTAATGACTCTCTCTTTGACGGTAACCTGTCCTACAGTTGTAGTGTTCCGGATTTTTTTAATAGTGTTTAACACCCGCTTTTACTACCGAGGCACCGCAGGTGGTGAGCACTGGTGATACAAGTGATGAAATGATATATTGGGAAAATATTTTTTAAGGAAGGAAATGTTCCAGGCTTAAGTTTAGGGTACCCTCCCGGCATTTACCTGAAACTATAACACTTAAGAACAATTAAGAACATTAACAACTTGTGTTGTACCATTAATTTGTAATTTAAAATATTAATTTATTCAACACTGGAATGAAAAGAAAAGTTACTACAGTAAATGCGAAGTTGTTTGAGTTACATTAGCGTGTTTATATCCAAGACACTCGAGTACACATTAAACTAATAAACTTATTGCTATTTGTACTTTAAAGGACAGTTTTTAATTTTCCATTAATAAGAAAAAATGAAGTGCAGTTTTGATATTTCAACTTTTATTTTGACTCTTAGATAATCATAAAACAAAATATTTATATATTTCTTTTAAAGCATATTATTCTCCTTTATACAGGATGGTTGTAAGATCTGGAACAATAGAACTGATTAAACAGCACATTTCATAAAAATAAAATGAGATTTTTAATTCAAAATATACTATTTTTTGTATTATTTATATTTGTAATAAATACTGACTTTTTAGATGAGTTAATATGTTAATATGTGTTTTGAATTTTTTAATCATCCAAATAGTATAAAAGAAATTCAAAATGGTAGAGCTAAGGATAGTGTTACAACTAAATGACGATACAAAATCTGCTCCACATTTCTGCCATCGTTCTTAACATACACCCTCGTAATTCCATTAGATTAAGATTGTCCACCATGGGCCTCTTCTCCCAATAGATGAATTAACGGAAGCAAACATTGTTTATTTTTTATTTATTAAGTGTGTACAGATAGCAATATGGTCTGGTTCAACCCAAGTGCAACATGACACTAACATTGAAACACTTGCCAACACAATACTTTTAATAATAAATAATTACAACATATTTGACATACAATTTGCTCTCAACAAACCCAGTCCAAATCAATAATCCTCTCTTCTCACGGACCATATACATTTGTTCTTAACTCTATACAAATATTGACCCAGATTCCTAAATTGACTTTGATCACCAACCATTTTATTAGCTGCAATTAACTTATTTAACTTCAACCATTTCCCATTTGTCAGTTGTTGTCTCCATTCCCTTGTTCCTGAGTATTCAAACAGGACATGTTCTACATTTTCCACATTTCCACATATGAGACAAAATCCATGCTCGCCACTAGTTACATAATGAGAACGTCATAGTGATAGATTAACAATTCCTTCGTTGTTGAGTTTTCTAAAAATACATTTACGAAAGTTCACGAACATAAAAGTAATAATTTAAAATTTAATTATATTCTTTCAGACTTTGGAATGCTCGTCTGATTACTCTGATCTCAGAGTAGCGAAAATTGGGATTATAATAGCAAGCAAAAATCCCTGAAGTGATCGAGTCCAGCACAGCTATTGCATTAATTAACAACGCCGTGAATCATTTGAAATGAAAAAGAAATCTTGAATGAGTCACGATATTTTCAGGTGGCTTATAATTATACATAATCTATTACACGCAACCGATGTGTGAGCAATTGACTGTCTTTTCGAAAGGTTCTTCCTTTCACTGAACAAGGCATTTGGCATTGAGCGTTAAAAACATCCTCATCAACGAATATTCGTGTTTGTTTTGTTCCGGAAATATTGACTGCAAACTTCTCTCGCAAGCCCACCGTGGTGTACTGCTGATACCAAACGCTGCTATCTTTAATTGCTTGAACTGGCGTGTGAAAACTGGTACGTTCTCATGCAGCCTTGTCTGTCATTTATGGCACTTGAGTTTCAACGAGGTTTTGACCCGGCCATGGATCTAGTGCAGCAAAGAGAGAAAGTCTGCACAGTGTTGAAATAATAAAGATCTGGAAGATGCCAATACTGAAATTTAACAAACAATATCAATTAGCACCAAATTGCATAAGGAGACAGTTTCTAGTTCAATATGCTGAATATCTTTTATCTGAGAAGAATTTTGTTTATTCATTTATATTTCTACTGTCTCTGCGGTTTTTGGTCAGTGCGGTTGCATAGCAATTAGACATACTGGGCACTGAGCACTTGGATTAGAATATCAGCAGGTTTGCAGCATTCACATATAAGCCAGATAGTTCAATTAATAGCACGTATCATTATTTGGACAACTTTTGTTAGAAAAGAGTTTTAAGAGATTATATAAGACATTTCATTCTATGGAAATTCACTATTTTATTCCTTTTTTTTTTAATGATTAGTTACTTTTTATCCATATGGATGCAAGCTCATGGTGCTTTTAGCTTCTTCATGACTAACTACTTTAATAATAATAATAATAATAATAATAATAATAATAATAATAATAATTGTTTATTTAATTTTGCACATAAACTCTTTCAATATGAATTCGTCGTTTTAACTTATCCTTCTTCATGGTTATATAATTTATAAGCATGATTTAAGCATCTTAATGTAAACCGATACGACTGGTCAAGTTCGTTAAGGCACGAACTAATCAGCGAGAGTTCTGGGGTTAGATTCTCTCCAGGACCGCTCACCTCAGTTCCCATAAATTGACAAATTCCAGGGGAGTACCTAAAAACTTAGGCCTGGAACGCTCCCTTCCAGCGCCTGGGATGCCTCAGTAAGAAAACGGGCATTAAATACTATTAAATAAAATCATTAGGTAAAGATGTAATCTGAAAATGGACAGAGTGAGAATAAGTCTGTTTCGTAGCATCAAAAGTATAATTTATTTTTGGTAATATTACAGTTCTGTCTAAATTCAAACATTAATAATAGTCTAGTTTATCGAGCAATAAATAAATACAGAAGCTATGGTAACAATTATTATTATAGCACTCTTTAAAATTGTTTCTCTTCGAAATAAGTTTACATATGATTAATTTACTTTTACCTTAATTACACGTACTTATATTATTCATAAACATTTGTACCTCTATTTATAAGAGAAGAAAAAGTTTGTGATAAACTGTTTCTATCATTGTTTCAATAATTAGGAACAATTCTGTCATCCTGTTAGGGTTGCAATTGGTCTGCCAGTATAAACTATCAAAATCGCTTACATTCGAGTTCCACGTTTCACAAATTCCTTAATGTTAATTTTCATTAAGACATTTAGGGATTTTTCGCTCTCTCAGCACATCACGCCCCCATAAGAGATGAAATATGGGGACAAGTCATGCATGTAACGATTCACACTGTTCTAGAAAAAACCGTAATTTGGTTCAAGTTCTGCTTGAATATTCGAAGCAGAACGTTGGTTTTTAATGTGTGAAGCGGGATGAAATTAGTGAAGGGTGATTTTCCCAACTTTAAAGTATTTCTTCTCTTTCTAAATAATGCACAAAAATATACGAATAGTAGAAAAAGTCATTAAAGTATTTTGAGAGTGGTAACGAATGGTTTCAGATGCTTCAATATGAAGCTATAGGCACTGACATGAGTCAACAAAATAGCTACGTTGCGATGTGACGCATGTCAATAGTCTGTCAGATGTAAATCAGCAGTAGACATAAGCACCTCAATCTAACCACAAATCACGCACTATCGCTCTTCATGGAAGTGGTAAGGCTTTTTTAAAACTACAGTTGGTAAGTTTAATGAGCAATTGCTATACTTAAACTTCAAATAATGTAAACCATTGAAGTAATGCTCCATATTTGATATAATAAATTATTTATTTAGTGTTAGCTATTGTTGCTTCTGTCCTCTTGACCTGCATAGACATATTTGTATTTCATAGTTAACGCCTGCAGAAAACACCCGAGGTCTTGGTTCCTATTCTTGAGGTATCTATTTTTCAAGTCTGTTTCTGATCATAAATTCTTTATGCATATTTTTCCGCACTCTATACACAAACGGATATATACAAATATTCAGACATATGCTTGCACATTTTGATGTAGAATAAAACCATGGAGCTTTTAAGTGCTTAGAAGTTAAACCGTGTAGCATTTATGTAATACAGCATTCTTAAGTTAAATTAGAAAACACTAAAAATTACCTAACTCAAGATTTCTCACATCTTCATTACATTGCTGCATAATGTCAGTAACTGTAAATATAAGACTAAGGCAGTTTATTTACAATAATCATTTATAATTACAGAAGTAGTACAAATTTCAGTAAGCATAATAAAATACCTAAAATGAAATAAACGGAGAAAAGGGGTTACTTCATTATCAAGATAACAAAAACTACAAATTCCGGAAAAAAATATTCTAATTTTCAGAAACATAAAAAAGTAAGGTTGTTGATTTTAATGTCACTTTATCATTTTGCGTTGGGAAACTAGACAGTTACACATGTTATCGAAATGAGATAAATGTTACTAAATCAGTGATTAAGGAATTCTAATGCCAAAAATTCGCATTCAGGCTCGGGTTAGATTACCTTTACCAGTTAATTTGACTAGATTGGTAATGCTTTTTCTTAGGGGTACAGTTCTTTCCTGAACTAGGAATCTCCAATTAACCGACTTATATGACTTAAAGAAAGAAAACGATTACTCAATTAAGATCAATTGCAGCAAAACTATAAAAGCAAGTTAGCAAAGATAGGCCGTGTCACAAGTAATAAACGAACTGAATACAGCCTCAGGTTTCACATAGTTGAGAACAAACACAAGTAGCAATGCAGTTAAAACGACTGTAAATTACAAATTTGAAATCGTATTTATTAATTGCAATTAATCAATTAATAATAAAAACACTAAGCGAGTAAACCCAGAAATAACGCTAAATGGGGGATGTGATATTTCATAATTTGTTACTGAAATGAGGTATGCTCAAACTTGAAGACTCTCGTGTACTTAAACTGACAACGCAACGGATAATTGCGGACCGTTGAAAGAGATGCCAGTCTAATGCAAAAGAGAGGAAAAGAAATGCTTTCAAGAAGCCGTTTATTACTTGGATTGTTTACATTGCAGTGCAGGAGTTCTTGTTTTTTTCATTTCTTCTTGCATTACTACAGAAAAACTCGGGAAAATATGACTATTGCTCTAAACCATTGCCATTTATTACCATTCAGAAAATAGAAATATTTAAGTGAGCGTAATGCCTCTTTTATATATCATTTTAATTGTTAAACTGATGTCATTACATATTTTGAAACATCCATGTTTGAGGAATGATATAGGCAACTATAAGGCACAAGTGAACAAATGGTCATCAAAATACAGATCTATAGCATACTCTTGAATGGAGTAACACATCTCTCATATTTGTTATTATTAGCGACATTTTCTACTTTACTCTCCTTTTTTAGAATTGTTTCTTATTTTGAAAGGATGCAGTTTAGCAGAACTCATATATCTATGTCTAATTTACACGTTATTAGCCCATACTCACTCACTCATACATACAGATATAAATGCAACAGCAAAGCTCGAAGACTGGAACTCGATTTCTCCCTTACAGGAGCACAGGGTGTAACAATCTAGAGGTCATGGCGGTACTGACAGAAATGCTATTTGAAAAAAAAAGTTTTAACAATTCCACTCTCATTTGCACATATTTGCCATTATTTACTATATTTATATGATACTACTTGGTGTACTTCAGTACACTTTGCTATGAATTTAATAATTAATATTTTAATAAAGTTCTTAACACACTCAGTTTCGTAGCAACATACCTTTTTGATCTTTTGAATATATTCATTTGACCACCGGTTTTTATAAAAGGAAGTTTATATATGTATTAAATGTTTATTTACTTGTTAATGTCCGGTCTTGTGATTATATTTTAAGTTTTACCTGAGAAACTAATAGCAGAAATGATATTTCATCAGATTAACACAGTATAAATGTTGGCATAGAATGTTCTCACACACACTAGTTAACTTTACAGAACTAAAATTTAATATGGGGCACACTTGGTAAAGTCATATAGTAATGTGTGGAATTACGTAAGGTATTTCTAAGATATAGATAAATTTAGGATTTTCGCCTTATATGAGGGGTAATAAACTGAAATCCCCAATTCACTGTGCTCGCTCAAATGCACATACCAATCAGCAATGGTAGGGATGGCGAAAGAGGCAATTGTGTAGATCATCATACCCCCATAGAAGGTATAGTTGGCTTGCATCGATTGACTGTGCGGGCGTTGAGCAACGATTCCGAACCCTCAAAAGAGGATCAATGTCTATGACTAAATTTTTAACAGCAGAGGGCTATTGTCGAATGAAATTTGTCATCGCATGAGTTTATGATAAGATAAGTGAAAAACTGGATACGCATCTTTCGAACAGGATCTTAGCAAACGGTTAACTTTCCACACAGAAGAAATCATTGTATCAAAAATCTGTTCGCAATGTATTCAGCAAATGACAACTGAGACACATAAGGAACAGCGCATGGATTTGTATCTGTAACATTTGTGTCGATACGAAGAAGATAATGACGATTTCCTCATTAAACATAAATAAAATAAATTATATAAATAAACTTGTTTTCTTGATTACGACTTTAATTGGGAGTTTCCTTTTTTCATTTGGGTTAGAAATTAGTAATTATTAATACAATTTTATTGTGCACGTAGAGACTCTATGACCCTGATCTATCACCTCGTGGCTCTCATTTATTCGGACCTCTTAAGAAATTTCTGAAAGGCTTCCATAACGATGAGAGGCTGGTTCACGCAGCAACCTCTGTCCCTTTCAGAGGGTCTTGTAGATTAATTTTATTAGGGACGCTCCTTAACATCTCAGATCATCAGCGTCCCATTCAATTCAGGGCGTGAAACAGCCGATAAATTTTGCTCAGATGCCTCTTTTTCAGGCTTGAGGTTCTTCATCGTGCCGTAAATGTGCGAAACGGGACCCGAAGCTCCACTCCCTTCCGAAGGAAACCATACTTAGGATTTTTACGCCCGAAAAAATTACCATATGCAAAATGTTAATCTTGCAATAAATGCGAATGTCATTTTCGTTTCAGTCTGCGAAGTTGTCGCGGTGCTGGTGTGTTGGAATGTTGTTCCACAGTTCAAAGTATGACTTAAAAAGTGCGGTAAGTCAATTATAGCAGGAGTGAAGGACATTGTTCACTGTTTGAATGTGTAAGTCTCTATGTAGAGTTTCAGGTGCATCCGCGATCAGGCGGAGAACCCGATCCTTTTTAGTTGTGAATCGGAATCCGAACTCCGCATTGCGCAGTCATACAACCAGACGGGTCTTATCATTGAGAAGTAGATTAGTCTTTTGAAATAAACAGGTAAAGGTGATGATCCTTGAAGCAGAGATTTTAGTTGAATAATTTTGTGTCGTAGTCTTTAAACCAGTTATGTGCTGTCTCTATTGAGTTTCTTATCCAGTATAATTCCGAGATACATGTGGATTGTACTATAAGTATTCGTTAATTTATTCTCCTTTTTATTTTATAAGTGAACTGAACTACTTTAGATATACAAGGGTTCATTATAATTTTCCATTGTTTGCACTAAGCCTAACAGATTGACATGTCTGAAGGTTGTCAGCTGATGATTTCCACGTACCTTTGCTTAGTATAGCGATATCGTCGTGCTATTGTTAGATTATCATCTTTTGGGAGATCATGTGTATATATTAGATATAGAATCGATATCCATATGCTTCCTTGAGGAACTCCGGTTTGTATGGTAAGGATGATTTGATTGATAAGAGAAAACATCTTAGGCAGCAGTAGATTCTCCTTTCATGAATTTTGAGAGTAGTAATTGTAAGTTTAAAAATGTAATTACATGTACCATGTAGTTTTCTTAAGGAGATTCTACCTTATTTACGAGTTAAGGACATTACTAAAAGAGGCAGATCGACGTAATTAAGTACAAGGAAGAGTGATAACAAAACACAATGAAATGTTAATAATGCTAAAACTAAATTTACATAAGGCACTACAAATCATTTACAGAAGCTGACGTGTCTGTGGTGTTAAAATTGCAAGAAAAGAGATATTAATTAAAAACAATTAAGAGTAGGATGTAACTTAGAAATTTCTTGGTATATTCCTAAAACAAATACTATTTATATACTATACTATGTTGAAGATATAGCAGTATAAGATAGAAAACTATAATTTTTGTGCTTATAGGGACGATCTAAGCAGTTCTAACTTCTGCATTGGAAAGGTAATTAAATTTATTCACATGCTTCCAAGTTCTATTTCATTACCTAATTTAAAGAATATTTATGTTCGCCTTCTTATATATCTTAGAATATTATACAAATTGATATTTATTATTGCCAGGCGTTAACCTATTTAGTGCTGAATGAAACATAATATAACTATTAATAACGAACGCATCAAGACCTAAGTATAACTATTTCATAGCCTGCTATTTCTCCAATGATTCACTTCTTGTTTTAAACGATATTTATGCATTTTCATTTTCTTTATGAGTAATGAGTATAAATCGCATTTTTATCGTTATGTAGCCCAACTTTATTATGGGCTTAGCTAGTTCGGGCCATAAGCTGTCAACAAAGACAGGAAGCCAAGATCGAGCTCCATTAAAATGGTCTTAATGAGAGTTACCTGCATCTTATTGTCGTTTCCAATATGGTCTCTCAGGTAGTGTAAAATAAATGAAGATTAATTAGTGCAGGCAGATGACTAAGGCAATACTGTGATCTACTTTCGCCAGTTACAGCATCATTACCCTCTCCATCTGAAGCGTGGGAGAAAAAAACAATGCCATCCAGTCCAACGCGAAGTCCTTGGGAATCGATCATCTACATCCTGGAGTCACATATCCTTATTACCAACAGCAGAAATGACATCGTAAAACTAACTCCTGATGACTATAGATAGGAATGCGGATCGTGTCTATTTACTATTTCGTAAATTAATTTGGAACCTCTGAACAATCAAAGAACCTGATATACTTTCACAGGAATTTTGAAATTTTATTTGTATGAACTTCAGGTTTGAAGTATCCTTTGTAGTTCAAAGCATACTTTTAACTGCGAATGTATTAACTCTACAAATGTGGTCTTATTTAAATAGGAAAACTTTCCGCAAACATAAGCACAGTTACAGTATTTTGAATTGTTTACATTGCTAACGATATTGCCTATAATTTTACATCTTTTAATTTCACAGTGTGACACTTGTTCCATTATTTTTTATTCTATCACGGGTTTTGTTCTTATTAAGTATTACTGTTGTTATGGTCTTTTAAATCCTAATTTTTATTTATTTTATTTAGTTGATTTATTTCCTTTTGTAGTCTATCTTTCTTTCAAAAATTAATACTACATCATCTGCAATGATCTATAGAGAAATTCGGGAGACTCTAGGAATATTCGAAGGGTACGTGGTTCGTTTTTGCGCCGATGTAATCTTTGCAGAAATGTCGGAGGTCCCTCTTTCAACATTTCCTGTAAGTGAAAAACAGTGCAAGACCGATACGAGCAAACTGAAAAGGGTCTTCACACTGAAAGCATAAAGAACAATAGATTTCCTACGAGATTCTTGTTTGTTATTCCTTTTACTCGGAAGTGAAAAAAGTAAACGATAGTTTTATTTCATTAATCCCTTTCAGTAACGTAAGGATGAAAAATGCTGTTCTTTTTCTTCCTAGTACCAATATTTACATTCTTTTCACTTTGTTCTCGTTAATTTTTTCCATGTTGTTAATCTTGTGATCCTAAACAGTTGTATTTGTGCTGTCCAACTACAACACACAATGCGGGGGGAAAAAGTTACCATACTATTTCGTAAACTTATCCTATTACAAAAGAACTGAAACTGAATAACACAGATATTATAGGCAGAGAAAACTACTGAAAAAAGCCATGCGTTCCCTCACTCTTCTTAGCTGAGACGTAACTACGCCCATGCTAACATCAAGCGGAAGTCAAATGAGTGACGTGCTTGTCTTATTAGATTTTCTTCAATTGCAGAGATTTTGAAACTATTTAAAAATGTCTGTCTTGGACCTTTCTGTGATCTTTAGAATTTGTACACCGCTACGGGTGGCCGAGGTCGTTAAGGTGCGGACTCGTGAGCGGGAGGTCTGGGATTCGAATCCCGCCAGGACTGTCCTCCCTGACTGAGGTTTTTTCCAGGTTTTCCTCAGTGCTCATAAATGGAAAATGCCGTTAGGTACCCTAAATTTAGGCTGGAACGTTTCCTTCCTTAAAAATTTTTTTTTCCCAATTTATCATTTCATCTCATATATCACCAGTGTTCACCGCCTGTAGTGCCTCAGTAGTAAAAGTGGGCGTTAAACACCATTAAAAAATGTATGGTGAAATTCGGAAATAGCTATGTCGAGCGGCATCATAGATAAACCTGCAATCCTGACCTAACATCATTAATAAGATGAAATATAATATAATGAGATTTAACAACATGCTATTCATGATATGCCATTAGATGTCTGCCAAACTGTCATTGAACACAATGATAACATTATCAGTTCTTTCGGGTATCTATATAATTAATTTTTATCACCAAGCATATTATATGCGAAAGTGGCTCGTAGAATAAGGACGTTAAAACTGTTTCCTTGTTGTAAAAGGCGGCCGGCAGTTGACCAGCCAAACCACGAAGCCCATCTTCTAATTCGGAAACAGCTGCAAATACCAGATATCAAATCCAGACTGTAAGTTTTGTAATAAAATTAAAACAAGTCCTTAGAGTTGTTGGCTGCATGCAAACGAGCATTATCAAGAAAAATTACAATTCTCCATAAGAGAGATGTGTAGCCTGTGAAGACGAACAGGTTGAAATTCCTAGGCAGCGATGGAAATTAAAAGTAGGTGTTGTTGGGAAAAGCAGAAAAAGTATTATAAACAGGCCATGAACATTTTCCGAAAAATGCGAATAGTTGGGAAAACATTTCATTTTACGCTGACAGCAGCAAAGTTGCTGTGACAGCCTTCTTCAAGGGACTCCTGTTTCACTATAATAATGTGAATTAAGTAAGTGCTTTCCTGAAGCGACGCATTAAGATAAAGAACTGAAATCTTCGACGTACAGCAAATCTTGCTGGAGGCTGGCTGACAAGTGAGCTTTAGCAAGGGTAAGTCGACAAAATATAAATACATTCTATATATCCTGTTATAATTTACTTGCGGCTAGAAAAGTTAATATTTAACAATAATTACAAGAATGATCTTTCGAAATTGTTCTACCATAGCATTTCTTCTAGGCTGTTTATTTTCTTAAAATAGTTGTGTTATATAATTACGATTTCTAAGCAGTTCATCTGCCGTAAACTAGGATGAATGGATTAATTCCTTGTATTTTCATGCCACATCTTGAACTGACACCCTCTTTTAGGAGAGGCAGTACCACCTCGCGGAGGAACCATTGAACGAAGCTAGTGCTCGAGGTTTCGCTTCTATTCGCTTTGTATGCATACTAACAGTGTTGCAGAAGCTAATTATATCACCCATAAAAAGTTGACGTTGAATTTCTTTCTTTGAAATATTTAGAAATGTTAATATATGCAAGGTGTTTCAAAAGTGAAAATTAAAAATTTAAAAGTAAAAAAGGAAAGCAAATAAGCTCATTGGAATATATTTGCTTCCTTTTATTTACACTACTCATTTTTAAATTAGTAACTATAATTTTCAAAATACCCAGTATAAAATTGTGTGCTTATTTCAGTATTTTAATTTTATTTATTTGTTTAGATTTATTTATTTCAATAAGAGCCGAGGCTATGGGACTTTTTTTACATTCTACTAGGCGACAACACGTGAAATACAAAGTTTAATATAGTTATATGAAATATAAAAAATTAATTAACTGATAAAAAACAAAGCAAATTAAAATATGCGTTGAACTTATGGCACAGATTACAATTTGTTCTTTAATATTGTAATTCAATATGTTGGTTCAATTAAAGTATTTTCGTATAAAATTTGGGTATTTGATTTATATTATGTATACGTTAAAAGTAAGCGTACATACATACACACATACACTTATACACATGTTTTTTTGGATAGTGTTTAACCCCCAATTTAACTACAGTGAGTACTGATGATACATGGGATGAAATGATAAACTAGGAAAGGCTTTTTTTAAGGAAGGAAGCGTTCTAGGCCTGATTTAGGGCACCTTTCTGGATTTGCATTTATGAGGACTGAGGGAAACCTGGAAAAAGCCTTAGTAAGGGAGTACGGTACTGGTGAGAATCGAAACCCAGATTTCCAGCTCACGATTCCGCGTCTTAACGACCTCGGCCACCCAAGACGATTAACACAATACATTATGTATATTTATGTTCTGTATTCAATAATGCTGTTTTGTTATTGATTAACTATAATCGAAGAATCATTCACAACCTTTTTTTGATAAACATGCTGACCTAATACTTTATTTACCTCTCCGTGCCTTTATTACCACATCACAGATCTGGGAATTGAAAGTATTAGATATATTCTTCACTTCTTTATTTTATTTATTGGTTTTTAAGAATGTTGTTAATCATCTCTGGTCATTAACATCCCATTCAATTCAGCGCGTGAAACTACCGATACATTTTGCTCAGAGGCCTGACATTTTTCCTTCTTGCAAAAAAAGATTGACTGCGTGTTTTCCACGATCCTTAGAATTAATTTACAGGTGCACATCTTTTCAGTGAGTTTTCTTGTTTTAGAAAAGAATGAAGAAACTTTAGTTAATATTTTATAATTTTATTCCATCCTTCTATTTAGTTTTTAAAAAATGATTTATTTTTTATGGATCTGTGGGCTTTTGTGTATGCAAAATATAAATTTAGCAAATTTAAAGTTCATTGCTCTCTACTACTTTCATAATAATAATAATACCGGGAAAAAAGTTGAATTAAAAAGAAATTACATTTGTTATAGTACATGCAGCAGTTAATAGATGACGCTACGTATTGAACTACGAATTGACTGAGCTAGAGAGACCAAGAATATCTTAGAGACGTGCCTAGCGGATAAAACTGAAACTGAACTCTTAGCTAGTACGTGTGGTCGCAGCAGAGCGGCGCCAGTTCCTGACTTCAAATCCTCAGTATGGCAAAGGATTTCGCTCTACTTTCTTCGTAATTTTATCAATTTGTCATACAGGCGTTGAATAATTATAATTTAGTAATATTAAGTCAAATAACTAGCAAATAATAATACTGAAAATAAAACAAAATAAGTATGCATCTAAAGGATAATTTACTTTATTAATAAACAAAATATTATAAAAAAATTCCGTCACGCAGGTGCTATGTAAACTAAGCGAATTTCTTGCTAAGTTGAATAACTTTAAAAAAGAACATAAAATTCAAATTAGGCCTTATTAATTAATGAAATGAAATAAATTATGGCATTTGTTGTGTGGTATTAGGGGAACAAAATTAAAATTCTTGTAACCTATAAGTATTACAAAAGAGAAGCCACATTTTTATTATTGCTGAGATTAAGCCACAAAAATTAATAGTGAACTATTAATTAAATGAATTGTGTGTCCACTATACACAAAGCTATATAACTTATAAAAATTTTTAAACACATCCACGTTTATGAACTGAACCCATGGTCTCTTTACATTCACTAAACTATAGAGAAATAACGAAAGTTTCGAGTTATGTTGTGTATTTGAGAAGAAGATGCTCACATATTTCAATAAAACAAAAAGATGCTACTATTCTGAAACATACAATGTGCAAAGCAAATAAAAATAATCGAAAGTTACATAGATTTTCATTGACTTTAAAATTTAATTTAAATTATATTGTAGTAAAAACAAGTAACGCAAAATTTTTCTGAAGGTTATTACAGAGCTCTCTTACATACAAATATAATTCTCTTACACATATTAAATTAATATTTCACGTTTGCTATCTTCAAGACGATGCTTTTGTTAAGTATAAAAATATGCATCGTTATAAATACAGTTTATATGCTGGATTAATTTGTTCTTTTATTTTAAAACAATATAGAGAATGTTAAACGCAAGAACACTTTTTAAATTTCGATTTTAAAGTATGCTCCTACTTTTAATGGTCCATTAATGAAAATTAGTGATCCTAGAGTAAGTACTTAATGCACAAATACATTAAACTGTGTACATGATAATTAATTTACCACTAAAAGGTGATTGGAATCTCTCGCATTTCAAAGGCATTTATACAGTTTCAGCGATCCTAGCCTGGGATTGACATTTTGATACTCTGATAGACCATGTTGAATCATTTAACATAACTATACCAACTAGTTTAATCACTAAAAGAATTTAAATGCTACATTTGATTTAAAATATATATGATAAATGAAAAAACTGAATGATGCTGTATGTCTCACAAGATTAATAAAATAGCCTACTTTTATAAAGATAAAAAATGCACAAATAATAAACTTTTCCCTAATGCAAAGCGTATCATTTAAATTCCAGTTCTCGTTAAACATATGATAAGAAAATGTCGCTGATTATTTTAGCCATTTACAGAAATACTGGGTGATTTTTCTTTCGCGAGATCGCTCAACGTCAGTTTGCCGCAGTTGACAAGTCTTGAAAGTTGGTCGAGAAGCCGGAGATCAATATGAGTTTAACTCTAGGAAGTAAGGGCATGTGTCACAGTGCATTCAGTATTCATTGGCTATCATGATTCGTACGTGCCTACAAAGTCGGGTCAGAATGTACGGAGATTGTCTTAAGACGGGTTTCCAATTTTCAGCTTCAAAGTGGAAGTTCAATTCACAGATTGGTAAATAAATTTCTTGAAACGGAAAGTATTCTTGATAAAAAAGCATAAACAGCCACATACAGCATTCACAGAAGAATTGCTCTGGAACATTCCCCTGAAATGTCACGTCGACGTCTTTCTCAGCAAACGGGTATTTCATATTTGTCTGTTGGAACGGCTACAAAGGTACTGAAGTTAAAAACTCTACAAAATTATTGCAGCGTTAGAACGTTAACCGGGTGACCCTGCATTCAGGAGTACATTTTATGAATGAATTTTGAATAATGTGCATGGAGGAGAAATTTACCCTAATTTAATTTTCTTTACGAACGAATCCTTGGTTCCAGTTAAGTGCTGGAGTTCAGAAAAACGTAACCTGCTTCACCTGCTGATCAAAATATTGTAAGCAATTAACGGCGAGAGAATAATCCTCTTTTTTATTTAAACAATTAATTATTATTAACAATTATTTAAACAATAGGTTTTTGCAATATATTTTGCAATCATTTTTCCGCCAATTAACAGTGAAGGAACATAGGTTCGCGACTTTCCAATAGGACTTTGCAAAGGCACATACATCCGATGCGTCCCTGCGTGCAATTCGTCAAATATTCGACGATCACTGACAATAACCCCCTCGATTCCCCGAGGTTACAGGTATATGGAGAGTTTGTTGTGCCCTGTAGTTCAACTATAAGATAGTTTAAAATATATAAAGAGGAAAGTTACCGCATTTCAACGGAAGGTGTACGGCAGGTTCCACGATGTCTAATCCAAAGCGAAGGATGAAGGACGTGCAGTTTTGCAGGCAGTTTAAGATAATGTTACAGGAATATGGGTAGCAATCACTGCTAACGTTGCTTTTAATGGGGAATTTATAGTCATCTTGTTTTTAGATATTCAAGGAATACTACAGAGATCACATGCAAAAGGACACATTTTCGTGTAGAAAGCCGCATAATGCGCTGCAAAACTTGTTGTTGCTGAACTTCTCACGAAAATCAAAGTGAAGTGTGTCTCTCTCATTTTACTCCAAAATTAGCACTGTGTGATTTTTTATTTTCCTTTAAAGCAAATTTATGAACCATGTTTTTGGAAAGCATTTTTTATGATTAGAAGCAGTGGTGAAGACTGAAGAATCTGTCAAAAAAACTTTCAGATTGTCTCTGAAAACTGGTAAAAACGCTGGGACAGGTTCTTTGCGTGCAACGAGGACTACTTTGAGAAAGACCATTAAATGAGCAGAGTAAAGGAATACTTTAAAGAAAAGTATGATTATTCTTTATTGAACCTATATATACGCTAATCACGTGGAGTACACGTGGAATACAGAGGTGCAACCCTGGACAATCGTATACCTGCAATGTCAAGAGTTTAAGACATAAAACTGCGTTCTGTGAACACTAATAATAGAATAGAACGAGGAATGATGATTCCCTGTTTTCAATACTTCATATTCAGTTTTTCATAAACCAAACGATAAACACATGATTTGCCTCATATTTTCATTTAATGACATGTAGTTCTTTTTCAGCACGCTTAACTAGATCTCTCAAATTGATTTCACTGGGAGCTGACGTAGTAATATATGCACTCTTAAGTTGTCATTTCGGAGATATGAATGGAATATGAGCAGGAGTGAACGTACTGACCCGTTTCTTTTATACTTTCCTTGAAATCTTTTTAAAGAGCCTCAGTTTACGGAGATTGTGTTATCTGAATTTGTACTCTGCCACGTGTTTTTGCATTTATACAGCAGACCTTTTTTCCAGCAATGAAAAAACTATTAACCAAAGTACCTAAATGTTTATCGTGTTACCTGCCTCCTATACCCAAGATCGCGGGTTCGAACTCGGTCAGGACCGATGGATTTTTTCGGGCGTAAAAATCCGCAGTATGGCTTCCTTCGGAAGGGAAGTAAAGCCGTGGGTCCGTGTCGTACATTTATGGCACGAAAAAGAACCTCAAGCCTGAAAGAGAGGCCTTTGAGCAAAATTTGTCGGCCATTTCACGGCCTGAATAGAATGGGACGCTGATGACCTGAGATGTTAAAGAGCGTCCATAAATAAATCAATCAAAAAAAAAATTATAGCATTCAACACGAAGAAAGTATTTTAACGAAAAAATTGTGAAACACAAACATATATGTATAATAATCTATTCCAGCATTCACAAATATAAAAACCTACTGTACCACAAGTATTTCCGGGTTCTTGGACAGTGTTAGCATTTTTCTCAACTTTGTTCTAACTTTTGATACAGCGCTTCACTGCGGCAGATAAAAGCATTTCGTAGTCCTTGCCAGAATGCTATGCGAGTACCTTGAATGTACGTGAGATGGTGCTGAATGCTGTGTGAATTGTTTGGCGATTCCGTTAGTCATGCTGACATCTAGCGTGGCTATTTCGAATTAGTTTTGCAAATAAAGCATTGAAAACAGGTGAATCATCCATCATCATTCCTCGTTCTATTTATTCATGTTCATAGAACGCAGTTTGATGTCTTGATCTCTTGACATTGAGGAATACGAGGAGAAGTGTCGATAAAGAATGGTCACAATTTTCTTTACAACACTCCTTTGCTCATCCTCATCATTTGATGATTATTCTCAATCGGGTGCAATGCACCTGTCCTAACATTTCTTTCAGTCTTCAAATAAGCTGGAAAATTTTTTGACAGATTCTCCAGAATTGCCCCTCCCCCCAGCCTTCACCATTGCATCATATAAAAAATGCCTCCTAAGAAAGTTTTTCTTCAATTTGGGTAAAAGGAGAAAACCACACGGGTTAAATTCTACTCGCATAATGAGGAGAAGGTACACACTTTACCATGATTTTCGTCAGTTATTCAGCATCAGTATTTGCAATGTGTTGCCGTGCATTATCATGGTGCTGCATCCGGCTTATTACACGAAAATAAGCCCTGTTGCATGTGATATGGGCCTTGAAGAGTTTTCAAAATATCTAGTATTTCTTGAATATCCAAAAATGAGATGACTATAACTTTCCCAACAAAATAAACCCCTTTGCTTTTTGGGGGTTGGTGTAATCCAAGATTACCCCTGAGATGATAACCGATTAAATATTTATGCCATTTAATAATGTTATAATTAGTCAGAATTATAATTTATTACGATCCAGCACCAAAGACTCGGCTGTGAAAAATGTATTTCCATATGCTTCACCTAAAGTTGTAATATTGATGTACCTAGAGAAGAAAGTTATTTAAGGTTTGCAAAAATCTCTTTAAAATGTTGGTTTAATTAATATCTTCCCGTATGTTTTTACTACCAATTTTATCACTTTGCACCACGACCTACAGATTAATGCTAGTTCCTAAAAGTTTTTCTTCCCGGGCATAGCCTTGCAAAATATTACAAATATATATCCTATTTATATTTTTTTTAAAAGTTTAGTGTTTTCTCTTGAACAGCACATAAAGAACTAACCACCCTTGATTTTTTAAATTAATTTTGTGTTATACCTGATAAATATTAGTCTCTCCATTGGGAAGTGCTGTTATTTTCATGGAAAGGTTCGCTGTGCGGATCATCAATGCCATTCACACTAGTTTTGAACATTTTAATTCATTCCTTTATTCAGTAAGCTATGCACGTTTCACTCACAATAAACCAAAAAGTAGTAATTTAAAACCAATACATTTATCCGCAATTTTCATTCTTTTAATACATTGTTGCCATAATTAAGCAGAAACCCCTTCCTGCTTAATTATGTTTTATCTGTAGAACAAATCCACAGTTATCATAAAAATAATTGCTTTAGGACGCACAAACTGTAGCTTCTGATATAAAGCATTCGCTTATCAGTAGCTTAGAGGAAGAAAAATCATGGTCTGAGAGCAACACCTAAAATTTGCGAATGACCGTAAAAGAAATTGAGTTATTTAACTTTGGTCAACTTTGCGGTCAAACTGGCGGAAGCGATGACCTATTTAATAGTCTTTAATCATAAGTATCTTTAAGGTTCTTTAGCAATAAATATTACCTGGCATTGCAAAAATGATATACTTTACTTATAAACTAGTTTTGTCCCCTACAATTTATATTAACATACCAAATGAAAAGATATATTTACTGATAAAACGATGTGTTGCATTCAGCTTCAATTCCAGGAGCGCCAATGAAAACAAACTTAATTTTCTTTTCAATAAAGAAATTCAGTAGAAAAACTCGAAGGGAATAAAACATAAAAAATTAAATAAATAACTCTGAATCACATTTGTGTATATAATATATTTCAGGAAGTTAGAAACACACAATCAACCTTACATAACCCTATTACACACACGCGCGCGCGCACACAGACATATAAATGAAGGAACTTTGGGAACAATGCAACTAAAAATAACAAGAATCAGAGAAACAGAAATAGATAAAACGCTTGCACAATCATACACTTTTCCTTACATTTCGAACAACTTGTTTTCTTCTTCAAAGGGTAAAGAATTTCAATTTCTATTTCTGCTTCTCTAGTTGTTGATACAAACAGAGAAGTAGGTCTGTTACTTGAAATGGGGACACATATTTAGGATTTGTTGAAAGTTTGGCCTGTAACCACAAAAATAGTTCAAAGCCGTCAAAATATACGTACACGAGTATTATTGCAAATGTTATTGTAAAATTACATCTAGAATGTGGAATAAGTAACGTAATCGAAATGAATGATCTAGTATTGGTTTTCTTAGTAATTTGTCTTTCTCCTCTGCTTCAAAAATAACTGTGACCCAAGAACATGCCGCACTGTTACACGATGCTATTACACAAGGATCCACCCGTTGGCGCAAGGTTTACAGACAGCTGTACGCTTATCACATACGATATTATAGCAAAGTGCAAACCTTGGGATAGCTTAGTTCTCGATGCAAATTTAGGGGTACCTTCCTTTGTGGAAAGTGGAAAAAGCTGAGTTTAACTTCAAAAAACAGCAGCGTTTCTAGTTTTGGGAAGATAAAGTGTCGTTGAGCCGAAAGTTTGTATGAATGGAAAACGTATTCAAAAAGCAACAAACTTCTATATCTTAGAATCATATTAGACGGGAAAATTACTTTTCGAATTCAGTTTGTCCCTTTGTAATCAAAGCAGCAACCCATTATGACTAAAATTAGTTTTTAATACTACATTGACAGTCTCTTTCAGAAATCTTGGATAATCCGCGTCCATTTTGTTCTTTCTTGCAGAATACAGGCAATTTTGAAGGAAAAATGTATGCTAAATCACCACTATTACATTAAATGCTCTGTGGTAGGAAGTGAAACAGATAGTTGCATTAAGTGGGGTTGTTCTGACCATGCAAGGGATGTGTTCGAAGTGATTGACAAGTAAACTTGTGATTATGCCTTTTTTGCGACTGATTTAGATTCTCTCTGCCGCCACAGAGATTTTATATGAACTGTATGAATACAACGTCTGTAATATACCACTTAACTCTTTTTATATGAATTATAATAATTATAAAACAATAATTTAGGTGTACTATAATTCCTTAAAGTAAATCATGCTAATACTTTTATTCGTTCTGCATATGGTTATATTCACTTTCTTAGGCAGTAAGTTTATATCTTATCCTCATTTAAAAATGTTACACTAAAAAGTTGTTTTAGTTACTTTTGTAAAGTATATTTTTTGTGAAAATGGGTGGAACTACATCTATTTATGTGATCTTTTATGATTTAAAACTGTAAAACTTATTCTATTTTATTGTCCTAATCAGTCAAAGCATATTCTAAATATATTGTACTTTAATGTTACAGCTATGTAAAAATGCAGTGTTTTCTGCTTCTAATTTAATAACAAGCATCTCAGAAATTAATATATTCATTATTACACTAGGTATGTTGTGGACTTAAATGTCCAATAATGTTACATAGTTAAAATACTTGTATATAGTTACATCGTGCCGGATGACCATTGTTCAACAAAGAAAAACATGAAAATTATGATTCAGTTCAGAAGGGAATTTCAGCAAAATAGAACTATAGAAAAGCCAACTGCAAAGTCCGATGCAAAATAAATAACCTTGGAACTATATATATATGAAAGGACAGAGATATTGGTTATGGTTTTCCAACCATATAGCTAAGGAGAAGCTTTTCATTTTGACAAAGAATGATCTCAAAGTGAGCCATTCGTTTTTCCGCAGCTTAAACTTTTTCAAATGCTACATCAAGTAAGTGAATGTTTGTTTATGTATCATATTTTGTCATGCATAGTAAAACAATGAAAGCTGCATCCTAAGAAGTGGGATTTTACATGTGAAGGAAATATTTACACCCTGATGATCACAGATTAATTTAGAATGTCATAAAGTAATCATACTGCTAGGATTCTTCAAGTAAATTACTTCAAATTACTAGCTCCAAACCCAACAATGGCAACATGGCTGAAAGTAGTGAAATCGCAATAGTTCAAAAATATTTTTGCAATTACAGAGATCATAAATATTTCGCGATCCTCCTCTTAAAACAAACATAATGTAATGTATTACCTAAGACAATCAGCGAATAACTCCAAAAAGTGTGATTTTTATAAATGAAGCACATAAATAAAAATTTAAAGAAATAAAAATAATAAGCAAAAATGTTAATTAAAAATTAAAGCGTGTATTTATCTTTTAATTTCATTTTATTAATTAATGCTAATGAATATTATTTTAAATTCAAACATGTTCTTTACAAATTTTTTTCAGTCGGTCCTGGTGGTGTAGTGGTTACCATACTTGCTTCCTAAACCCAGGATCGCGGGTTCGAACCCGGCCAGAACCGATGGATTTTTTCGGGCGTAAAAATCCTAAGCATGGCTTCCTTCGGAAGGGAAGTAAAGCCGTGGGTCCCGTGTCGTATGTTTACGGCACGAAAAAGAACCTGAAGCCTGAAAGAGAGACCTCTGAGCAAAATTTGTCGGCCGTTTCACGGGACGCTGAGTTGAATGGGACGCTGATGACCTGAGCGTTAAAGAGCGTCCATAAATAAATTAATCAAAAAAAATTACAATTTTTATTGATGTAACAAGGATATTTTTATAAAATCCTTACTAATAAAAAAGAGCTGTATTTCTAAGAGCTGTAGATTAGCGTTGTTCATTATTATTTTAACGAAATTCTTAATAATGTTAATATTTCCCATATATAAAAATAAAGCATACTTTTAATTTTGAGCAATTTGACAAGTAGCGTTTTTATTCATTAAGAAGAATGCGTTATATTTACACATTTCATCTTTAAACTGCAGGTTTATATTCACATATTTAAAGTTTTATTTGGTAAGCAGGTTAGATTTTTTCATCGTGAAGTACAATGTTAATACGAGAATTCAAAATGCTCTTAGATTTTGCAAAGATGAATATTGGTATTTACGAAAAACAGCAAAGCATTTAAACATTTAGCCTGTGATAAAACAAATATAAAAACATTTACAAATTCTAAATAAATCAATGTTTTAATATAAAATAATAAATACACTATTTATAGTGTCTTGATAATAATTAGCCATAAAAGCCTGCCCCTTTAGTATGCTTGTACAAATAATTCTCGCGAACAAGACATCATTTGCACATAATAAATTTGGTAGTATCTTATCGTTTATATTTATTCTAATACTTGTGGTTCCATTTCTAGAAACGAAAATCTCCCAAGGCTCGTAAAAATGTATCGATGGTTCTTTTTGACAAACTCCTCTTTAAAAGTGAAATTATTCAGAATCTGGAACAAGTTTACTTTGGCACAATTCTTTAAAATGATTATCCCTAAATTGTAACAAATATTCTAAATAAGCTTGACCAATAAATGCTGTATAAACATTGTATGCTCTATAGTCAAATATATTTGCATAGGACGTTAAATCCTGAAACCAACTCAGCTCCCCCTCAGCAAAATCAAATGGACTCCGATTGGCTTCAGCCAAACAAGAAACAAACCTAAAAAGCTTATTCTAATTTTAAAGTTCTTTCTTAGTTTCTAATTTTCTGAATCGAAGTCTGAAGGGGCTCTTTAGTTAAAAATTCTGAGCGAATTTCTTTTTTCTGCATAATTTTAGTGATTCTTTATTATATATTTGCTAAATATATAAATAGAGATATTTACCAATAGCAAAAGTTAGGAAGGTATCATACATGTAAGCTTGGAACATCCTTTAATTGAAAAAAAAAAAAAAAAAAAACTTTCCAATTTATCTTTGCATCTTATGTGTCGTTAGTGACAGCGTGTGATGCCCCAGTAGTTAAAAAGGGGTGTAAACTTTATAAAATTCTATTATAAACAAAATCTGTTTATCATATTGAGTCCAGTATTTATTCTTTTCAGGTTGTAATATGGTTTAATAGATGTTTTATTTTACTGATTTCCAAAAACATATCACTTATTTCTACTTGCAATTTCGACGTTTTGAGTATCATCTAAATTATTTCAAAATTTCATCCATGCCTCTGTAATGTTGCTATACTTTTTATTAATATACAAACAACATTAATATAATATATCAATGTGCAACCACAAACAGCTGAAATTTAATAAATATAGTTTTAAATGCATTAAGCATTAGTGCACATCACTGCACTTATTTGTTTGACGGGTTGATAGATATTATCTTATTGTTTTTATTGTGTTTTTAGTTACTTTAATACTAATCATAGTTAATATATAATTACTTAAAAACAAATTAATAAACGATCAGATTTGTTTGTCCCCATTAATCTTCATTATTGTCTACTGTTATTTTATAATTGTACTCATCTTTACGTATTATTATTTGTTGTCAGTTTAATTGTTAGTCATACACTTTGGCCTTTGGATATTTTATTTTTATGTCATCTATAAAAGTCAAGTCATGATTTAGTAGGGAACATTTGATTTATTTTCTGTTATTACTTTTAACTAATATTATTTCCCCGCGGAATACCCGTACTTTTTTTCTTAAAAGTATACAATAAATATATTTTACTAAACGAACATTTATTACTTTGCAATTTGACAATATCACTAGGGTTCTGTTTCATCAATAGCACGACATAGTTTGCATATTTATTGTTATGGATAGTTATTAAATGGTATGAATCGTTTTAATATTCCATCCAAATGTAGTAGAGTTTGTAAATAAATTTCCTTTCCTTTAGAACATGAAAGTGAACATTATGATGAAAGTTGCCAAATATAATTTTTATATTCACACTTTGGTTTACGGTAAAAAATAAAGTTAAAATGCTAACTCACTGTATTAGCAAACCTAGTAGAGGTTCAATATTTGCTATTTCTTGAGAATTCTTATTTGTGCCTCCAATGCACTGCATGAGCCACGTGTGCATAAAAATCCGATTTTCCTTAAAAAAAAAGAAGATATATTTATTACCAGTTAAGGGAAATATTATGTTTGAACGTTCCAGCATCCCATTCAATTCATGGCGTGAAACGACCGATAAATTTTGCTTATCGGCTTCTTCTTTCTGGCTTGAGGTTCTTTTACATGCCGTAAATGTACGACGTGGGACTCACAGCTTTACTTCTCTTCCGAAGAAAGCCATACTTGGAATTTTTACACCCGAAAAAAGAGTCATCGATCTTGAATTTAGGAGGCAAAAATGGTTAGCACTGCACCACCAGGACCTATTTAAACGTTCAAGATACCCGTTCCTTTTATTTTAGAAAGAAATTGAGAATATGTTTAGTACTATTTTTATTGCTTTTTTAAAACCACCTATACAGAAATGAAATGCATAACACATGTCATTTTAATGGATACAAACTAATAGTTTTGCATATAAATAGTTACTGACCAATGGATGGTAACTGTTGAACATTAAAGGATAGTTATAAGATACTGTACTGTACTAAAATAAAAATACCCTTAAATCCAATTATAAATAATTTGTAGATATTATTAACTAAGGCAATTTCTGTTGATCATATGTAAAGTTGGCTAATTTTTAATGTTTGTTGTATTCTTCTTTACGTTTTTATAATTTGTAAAATTCTATTTAATCATTATCCCTCAATGTATGGATTCAATCTACAAAAACTACTGAGTGTTTACTCTATCTGTAGCATCTTTCACTATCCTCAATTAGAACATTCTTGTGTTCTTCGCTCTCACTATCTTTCTTGTTTTCTTCCTGTTCTTCTATTTTTTAGTCATTGCAGTTACTGATTTGGGCCCCTAGATACTCGAGGCATATCACTAAAGAAATAGCCACAAACTGCACTTACATCTAATGACAATAGCCACCCAGACGGAGAAAATTAAATATCATATAACATCTAACAATATGTAGCAAGAATCAAGGTACAATTTAATTAAAGTATAGCATTTAGCTGCTAAGTTCATAGTTTTTAACAATGGAAAAAGTTATAAGTAGTGTAACAACTGGAGGGTTAACAATAGTAATAGGAGAGCCATGCTTTGTGAAAATATTTGTTGAGCTTTAGATTTTCGTATTGCATTTCGGAGTGTGCTTAAATTGTTTAATTATTACCATATGAAGATTTGAAAGCGAAAAGTAACAAATAAAAATTCCTCATTTCCATCGAATTTTATTCCACTTCCCAACTGTGTAGATTTGTTAATTAGCACTAACTCCTCAAGAACACTTTCACTGACAAAAATCAACACAATCTTACTGATAATACAAATGCTATTTATCATTACAATAATTGGCAAATAATCTTTAATAAAATTCACTTTGGATACTAGTTCAGTGTTCTATGTAATTTAAAAATAAGACAGATTAGTGTAGGTAAATCTACAGAAAATTATTGAGAACAAGTGACATAGATTCTGGAAATGGTTTTCTTTCTTATAATTATTTATTTTTGTTTTTAAAAGTTAGTGAGATTTATTATTGTGGCAGTTTTCTTGTCATGACATACTTATGTTTTTAAAATTATAAATACTATTCTATATTTCGATGATCGATCACAGTAAATGTTCATATGCTAAGTCATTTTGAGAGGAAAATAAATACAGGCGAAAACAATGAACTTATTTTAGAGAGAGACAGAGAGAATTAATGATTGGCTTCCGTTTTATGCCTATGATCAGTACGGGTTCTTGCTTTTACAAGTATATAATCATTACTAGTTGGCTTGCAACTCATAGCCGGTTAAAATTTGCATCTATAATTCTTTCATGAGCACTTTTAATAGCACAGCCCACGTCGTGCTTTTTAATTCGTCTCAATACTTTAATGTTCCTCAGGTTGAATCTAATTATCTTACAGCGTTTATATCTGAACACAGGCCAGTTACCTTTCCCTTCAGTCGCTTAAGAATCTCCATATAAATTATGTATTGAATTATTTTGAATATTAGAGGGCCCTTCTCTAATAGATTATTATTGTTAGCATTACCAAACAGCTCATACTAAAATAGTTATTTGAGCAAAATGCACTCAAAACTGAACACTGCAATGTTTAACTTTAAAGTAATAATTTTTTCATGACAATCCATTTTACCACTTTAGTTTATTTATTTATTTTTTTAATTTTTAAATTGGAATGGTGGTTATTTTATTGATTTATTTATGGACGCTCTTTAACATCTCAGGTCATCAGCGTCCCATTCAACTCAGGGCGTGAAACGGCCGACAAATTTTGCTCAGAGGCCTCTCTTTCAGGCTTGAGGTTCTTTTACGTGCCGTAAATGTACGACACGGTACCCACGGCTTTACTTCCCTTCCGAAGGAAGCCATACTTAGGATTTTTACGCCCGAAAAAATCCATCGGTCCTGGCCGGGTTCGAACCCGCGATCTTGGGTGTAGGAGGCAAGTATGGTAACCACTACACCACCAGGACCGACGGAATGGTGGTGATTGGATATTAAGTCCTAGTGCACTTGTGAAAGTGCCTATTTTTTTCTAAAGATTTCATTGCATAAGTAACCGGTTGGAAACTTTGGAACCATATTTGTTTGGAATAATATCAATAACAGCTGATTTGTACATTGCGCATGCTCAAATGAATATAATTGCATTTTTAAATATAAATTTAGGACTATAATATATGTGTATGTATAAAATTGTAATTATAAAAAATAAAATTTTAAAGCGTTCCAAGCTTCACATATTGAGATTATGCGAACTATTGATTTGGTACGAATAACTGCAAAAATTTACTTTATTTATAAATATATCTAAAATATATATTATACACGTGTTAAAACTGATTTTATTTTTATTTTACTTTGCCACTTTTATTTTGCAACTGATTTTTAAAGTCTCTAAAATGCCTTATTGTTGTTTATAATTGTGTCCGATAGCTTTGACAGGACTTTTTCTATGAGGAAAGTAATATATATATATATATATATATATATATTGATCGAGACTAATGTAATTTATCTTTTTTAGGAGATGAAATATTGGTATACTATTAAACATATTTTTTGAACAAGAGCTCCATTCTGATGGTCTCTAAGAGATAACTATAACTAATTTAAACTTCAAGATAAGCTACGGGAGATATTCTGATTTCTATGTTATTTTAGTTTCTTTTGACCGTCACAAATTCAATATATTTAAGATTTTTATACCTGCTGTCTACCTAGCCCTCCCTTCAGTAAGCTAGCTAATCTGCCTAGCTATCATGTGTGCTACAATATTTCTGGGCATCAACAAGATAACGTTTATCTATCCTACGATCATGAACCGTTACTAACATAATTTCACTTTCCTGAATATTTTATTTAATTTTGCATAATAGTAGGTACACGATCCTAAATGTTTCTAAAATATTTATAATTGATTGACAGTCAAATTTTTATTTTATTATTTAAGAAAATCCGATCAGGCTCTCTTATTTTTCTAAGCTCTCACGTTAATTTTATTTGTTCTCCCCCCCCCCCCCCCGCATTTTCCGTATTTCGACTCTACAGCGCCTTTGTTGATCTATCTTGCCAAGTCTCTGATAACATTTACAGGAGAAAGCCATAAAGTTTTTGCTTGGGGACAAAAATATAACTAGATAATTATAATTCGTTTTTCGGAGAACGTTAAGGACGAGAAGTAGTTTTATATGTTAACGGATTAAGTATGTATGTTCAGAAATGGGGGAAAAAATGTACAAAAATTTCCCAGCAGAAAGCTGTTACAAAATGGATGTTGAATACGAACAAATATGCTGCGTTATAGTGGTGTAAAAGTTAACTTGAAAGTTACACACGTGTTTATAGATTGAAACCAAAATAGCTGACATTAAACTTATTCACTGTGTGAAATATATGTAATAATAATGCAGTTTTAAGTACAGTAATCGTTCATAAAATGTACCTATTGTTTACTTTTGAATGACTATGAACACACGTCATATTGAAGCGATTGAAACCATTCGTTCCCATTATCAACCGATTTTATATTCTTTGTATACGTTCTTTCCGTAAACTATACAGATTTCAGAATTATTTATTCATTATAATTTACACCACATTATGTGCTTCTGAAGTATTGCTGCCATGAACTGAAAATGCATGGGCATATTTATTTATTTACAAGCACGAGACATTAAAAACCATCTTCACACATAACTACCTATAGCACAGGAGCTCGCTATGTACCATTTTATTAGCTCCTTTGCGGTTTTGCGTTTCTGTGGAAATTATGATGATGAATTTAGGGAAGAAAGAAAGAGGGAAATGAAATAAACTTGTCCAGCCATCGTAATGCCCGCCACGTCCAGTTACTGGCAGAAAATTCTGTCAGAAGTGGAAGATCGTATTTATTAAAGACATTCAAAGCGTTTTGCAGACAATTAATACCTTTTTGACATAATGAACATAAAAATGATATTAACTCAGCTGGCAACAATGACTTTACATTATAAAAGCATGCATGCATCAGTGGAAATTTAAACCTGAGTAATGAGTTCAATTACATGTCAATGCCTGGCATAAAGCCATGCATATCTCCAGAAACGTAATTAAATTCTGCATTTTCACACGATATAAGCTAAATAAAAGAGCGAACAACATCTGTGAAAACTTATAACAGTTCATGGTGCTAAAGTGCACACAGTCGATACCAATCAACGATGAATCTTATTCTATTTGACTTTGGACAACAGAACAAAGGCGTTTAGTAGAAGAAAATCATCAACTCCCTGTTGAATGATAATTACCAGTGTTGCCAGCATTAACATTATGATCCATAGCCATTTAAAGCTGCGATCACATTAACCGGAAAACAGAAGACGAGAATAGACATAAATGACATAATTAATATTCTTCCTGTTTTTAACTCCTTACCACGTTTCATACTGTTAAAGTTCAGAATTGTTTAGGGGTTATAGCTGAGAAACGTTCTGCACACTATTTAAGGTTATTTCTTTTTAGGAATGTAAATCAAATGGTTATTAAAGATAAACATCTCTAGCATTCAGTTTTTCAAAGTTACTTGAGGATTCGTGGACATTCAGTATTTCTTGCTTTCATACAGAAGTAAAAGTTTAAGGAAAAGTGGAGCGTAATCACTGGAAAAAACAAGGAATTTACGGAGAAGGAGAGAGAAAGGAAACATTAGAAAACGGTAAAACAAAAAGTAAGATGCTTAGTGTAAAATATAAAATAACGAACTGAGTGAAACAGAACTATATAAGCCTTATGTATTAATTTGCAAAATAATATCTAAATAACATATTTTTGGAGAATAGTTTGGGGCCTCTAGCGACTAAGCGAAATGAGGAAGAAGACGAGGAAGAAAAAAAAACATTTACATGTAAAATTTACAAACTACAGACAACTAACAGTACTAGTTGATAGTAAATAAACACTGTAGAATATTGTATTATATTTTAGCAAATCTGACTTTCGATTGTTGAAAACTCACAGACTGATTACGCACTTATGCGTATTTTGACTTTCGTTTTCTCTTAAGAAATGAATACCTTTTCGTTTTTCTGCATTTAAAAAAGGGCATTCCGATATTATTAACGTACTTTATAATTTACAAAAAAAAAGGAAATACTACTTGTGCATTTTCCAGCTAATTATAAATCATGTGGAGCTGTAAACACTTTAAGAATTTACACAAATTAATTTCAGCAGTGAATATGATGAGTGGAAGAGGTTTGTCATTAACCGTATAACAGACGTATACAGGCAAGAATCGAATACACATCTACAATAGCAAGCGATTAGGTCAGCAACATTGACCCTTCGCGCTCCCAATTAAGCTAAACAAAGCGTGTTTGTTAAAACGAATCTTGACGCGTCATCTAAATTGTCGTTAACGAATTACAGCAATTTAGTTGTTCGTTGACCTTTTTACCTTGTAGAGTGCAATTTGACACAGGCAAAGCTTGTATTGCTGTTTAATCGGTAATGATGCACAGGAAAAGAAGCTGATTACATACTGCAACGTAAACCAAAGGGATACCCTAACTTCATCTTTTTGTTCATTAGCAATACTCAAGTTCCGAGATAATTTCTTTTCATTGTGGTGGCAGTTATGTTGTTTGAATTTATTATTATTATTATTATTATTATTATTTTAAATTTATGACACAAACTATCATAATGACAAAAGACAATATAAAATAACAGAAACAAAATTGAGAAGAATGATTACTAAACAAAACAATGAGTTTTGGGATAAGAAATGTATAGAAATACAAACATATTTTGGGGGAAGAAGAATTCTGAGTCACAGAAATTTATAAAAAATATATATTCAAATAAGAATAAGAGTCAATTCATCAGAAAAAGAAACAGAGTAAGTGAAATTGGTAATCATGAGAATAAAGAATGGTATTTTTGCAAGCCCAGATAATGTTTCTATAGAAATCATTAAATATGGCAACCAAAAAGTATTAAAATAATAACCATACAACATAATAAATGGGGAAAAGTATCAGAAGTGTGGAAAGTAACTTTTATAACATAGATACAGAGAAAGTGTGAAAATGTAGAGGAATATCAGCAACAAATACTTTTAAAAGAATGTCTGGTCGTGTAGTAGCAACTATTTGAATTATAATATAAATATACGGCAATGAAAGAACAAATTTGTTTTAGAAAATGAAATTAATGAGGTAATGTATTCTGCATAACATAAACGATGGGGAAAAAATCTAAAAATTTGCATCTGTTTTTCATCGATTTGGCTAAAGCAAATGATAATGTCTCTCAAAAAATATTACGGGAAGTTTTAAATGAATCGACTATTAATACAAGGTTTCTTAGACTGAACATTACCCGTGCCTAGAATTTTAAAAATATTATGGATCATTATACAGCCCGGAACTTTTACATCCAGTTCTTTCTTAAACTTGACCAGCTGACTGAGTTATGAACATAAACACAATTCAGTAGAAAACAATTACACTGAGCCATAACTTATTTCATTATTAAATACAAGACAAAGCACTGTACATGAAATACTGAAATGAACTTAATACTATTTTCATATCCGCACTGGCAGCTAACGTGCAAACGCTTAGCGGCTCATAGTTTATTGGATCGCTCTGTATATTGTTGGAAGCACGGTCTTGCTTCTCCAAGATAGGTAATCAGCTGTTGCATTTCCTTTATTGTTAGTGTTTTTATTTGCATTACATAAAGCTGGTAGCAATCTAACCTGTTTCTTGAATTGCTTTAATAAGGTAACTTCTAAAGAGTAATAAACCTTAAAATAGACTTGACTTATAATGCGAAAGATGATTCCATGGTTATTAATGTAAACTCCAGCCTAATAGGTGGCATTGAAATACTACAAAAAGCTTTGGCGTCCAATAGAAGAAACCAAGAGCGCAATTTACAGTAACAGAAAAGGAGCCTGGAGCCTACAAGCTCACAATAGACTGGCAACAGAGCTTCTCTCTGGTTTCAAGCATTTTCCTGATGGCTGATTAACGGACACAGTCGGCTAATACCTTCAAAGTAATTAGATGACGTACGGATAACAGTGAAAGTCATGACTTCCTTAATGTTCACGGTTTGTCAAACACGATGACCATCGCTGCTTATGGAGATATTAAACAACCACTTGTCATATTTTGAAATAAAGAACTTTGTGAGAAGTTACCCAACTGCTTTCTTTTACTACTATGCCGACCTATTCAAATGAAAGGGGTAGGCTAATACACGTGGCTGTCTGTGGCGTTGATGTAGCACCTTTTTAATTGCATCCATTCATGTAACTAAGTGCTATAAAAATTCGAAAATGTTACGGTTTTTTCCCCTTATCCTCGCGAAGAAATATTAACAGCCAAAACGACGTACCTACACGGATAAATATATGTCTAATGACGGCATATCTGACCTCTGAAAATGATAGTTCTTTATATTAAATTTCAATATGTGTCCATTAATACCCCATTATCCTTTGTGATAATAAGCGTTGGAAAATACTCTCCTTTCACTTGTTTAAAAAGCCGTTATGAATAATTCTGTTTTCATTTTCTAGCTCCTTAAGACCTATAAAACGAATGATTTTAATATACGAGAATTTCTGTGGAATTTTAAAATTTAACACCAAGTAATAACTACTGCAATACATTACAGTGATGTTATTTGAGTTACAGGCCGCCTGAGCGCGCGATTCCTTTCTGGGGAAATGTAGCTGCAACCGGAAAAGGGGAGATAGCCATGCCGCGCCTAAATTTAGTAGTTATACTTGTATTGCATGTAAAGCTGATAATAACCAGTACTAAACTCTGTGATAAAAGTTGTTGAAAATGATGCCCCTCCGCGGCAATACATTGCCTATATCTGCGTAGGAAATTCCTGTATTTCATCTAACTTTTTTATCTTATCATTGAGAGTATCTGTCTCTCGTAATTTTTCAACGAGTTGGCGAACGTGATTGCTAGGATATTT